>QNUK01000796.1:105000-240420 GCA_013621035.1 Clarias magur
TGAATGTTAACCAATGAAAGTCAGACATTGCTTTTCAACCATGCTTCAACAGAATTATTTAAAAAAATTAACTCATGGAACAGGCCTGGACAAAAATGATGGTACCCCTAGAAAATACTGAAAATAATGTGACCAAAGGGACATGTTAATTCAAGGTGTGTCCACTAATTAGCATCACAGGTGTCTACAATCTTGTAATCAGTCAGTGGGCCTATAAATAGGGCTCCAGGTAGTCACTGTGTTGTTTGGTGACATGGTATTTACCACACTCAACATGGACCAGAGGAAGCGAAGGAAAGAGTTGTCTCAGGAGATTCGAAAGAAAATTATAGACAAGCATGTTAAAGGTAAAGGCTATAAGACCATTTCCAAGCAGCTAGATGTTCCTGTGACTACAGTTGCACATATTATTCAGAAATGTAAGATCCATGGGACTGTAGCCAACCTGACTGGACGTGGCCGCACGAGGAAAATTCATGACAAATCAAAGAGGCGGATAATCCCAATGGTAACAAAAGAGCCCAGAAAGACTTCTAAAGAGATCCAAGGTGAACTTCATGCTCAAGGAACATCAGTGTCAGATCGCACCATCCGTCGTTGTTTGAGCCAAAGTGGACTACATGGGAGGCGACCAAGGAGGACACCATTGTTGAAAACAAATCATAAAAAAGCCAGACTGGAATATGCCAAACTACATGTTGACAAGCCACAAAGCTTCTGGGAGAATGTCCTATGGACAGATGAGACAAAAATGGAACTTTTGCCAAGGCACATCAGCTCTATGTTCACAGACGGAAAAATGAAGCATATGAAGAAAAGAACACTGTCCCTACTGTGAAACATGGAGGAGGCTCTGTTATGTTCTGGGGCTGCTTTGCTGCATCTGGCACAGGGTGTCTTGAATCTGTGCAGGGTACAATGAAATCTCAAGACTATCAAGGGATTCTAGAGAGAAATGTGCTGGCCGGTGTCAGAAAGCTGGGTCTCAGTCGCAGGTCATGGATCTTGCAACAGGACAATGACCCAAAACACACAGCTAAAAACACCCAAGAATGGCTAAGAGGAAAACATTGGACTATTCTAAAGTGGCCTTCTATGAGCCCTGACCTCAATCCTATTGAGCATCTTTGGAAGGAGCTGAAACATGCTGTCTGGAAAAGGCACCCTTCAAACCGGAAACAACTGGAGCAGCTTGCTCATGAGGAGTGGGCCAAAATACCTGCAGAGAGGTGCAGAAGTCTCATTGACAGTTACAGGAATCGTTTGATTGCAGTGATTGTTTCAAAAGGTTGTGCAACAAACTATTAAGTTAGGGGTGCCATCATTTTTGTCCAGGCCTGTTCCATGAGTTCATTTTTTTTTATATAATTAGGTTGAAGCATGGTTGAAAAGCAGTGTCTGACTTTCATTGGTTAACATTCATAGAATTCTTTTTTATTATTACTTTTGTCAGGTTAAAGTTATTTCTGTGACCATTGCGAGTGTTTCTTTCATTGACTGAAGGGTACCAACAATTCTGTCCATGTGTGTGTGTATAGCTTTGGCATATAGTCAAATGAAATCATCCTGTCCTACTATGGAAAAAAAATGTTTTTTAAGAAATCACACAGCCAGATTGTTTAAGAAATATTTAAATACAAGGAGCATCAAAGTTTATTTTTGGTGATTCTATGAACCAGTTTTCCTTTCAGTTTTCAGTTTCTACTTTTCAAACTTTTAAGACTTCTTTCAGTTACTTAAAGCTTTGAACCATTTCGGCTTTAATCATCCAGGATCTAGCACCGTGTTCTTTAGCAAACTTGTTTGTTTGTTGGTTTGTTTGTGCAGATAACTACTTACATAATAATCATTTTCTCTAAGGAATTTGAAGACATGACATGGCTGCAATAAGTAAGTTGATGTTTTGTGATTTTTGCCTTCCAGTTATTAATTTATTAATTTTATTTTATTTTGTGGTTCAATTTTTCATTGTGGTCATGATCTTGGTCTTTTAGATGTTTAGAAAGAGGCCAAATTTTTCTTCTTTGACATCTTAAGCCTTCTCTTGTTTCTGAAAGGTGGGTTGTATCATAATTATAATGTGGATTATTAATGTTACTTCCTCTAGTCTTTCATTTGATTTCTAATTCTTCAAGGTCTATCTTCCTCATGATCACTTCAGCATACAGAATTAATAAGATGCATAACAGAAAGAAGAAACTTGCCACACTTTGTTTTCTATCTTGAACCAGTTAGTATTAACATATAACCACATTATATTGCAATATACTGTAGTATTACGAATTACAGTATGAAATACTACACCAGGCTGATGTTTTGGGACGTGTAGGGTTTTTCATAGCTTCCAGTGATTAACACAATCAAAGGTTTTCTTGTAGGTGAAGCATATTTTACTGGTGAAGCACACTTTTGATATTCAAATAATTTTTCCATGATCACACGCAGGTTTTTGGTCACAGGTACCATGACCCCATTGAAAACCAGTATGAACATCTGAATAACCCTCTATCAATGATTGATGAATGACCTTGAGCGTGAAAGATGAGGTCAATTATACAGTAATTAGAGCAATTCTTCACCTTTCCCATTTCTGGCTATGGAATGTGTATTGGTTTCTTTTTTTTGAAAAAATGGAAAAATGGTCCTGTTTATCTTTCCTTCCTCATCACAATGGGTTAACTTGGTTTAACTGTTGTTGGCATAGAGATCTTATGTGCATTCATGACATCTATTCTTAATGCCTTATTGCCTTATTCATTGGACAGTTCCTTTTTATGCTTATCTCTGATTTCTTTTCTACTTATGTAAATATATTCTTATGTAATATATTCTGTAACTCTCTCTACAGTCTTGTGTTGCATTACTTGTACCTTAAACAGTACCCTTCCTTCTTTGGAAGTCTGCATGTAGTTAACTTGACTCTTTAGTTACTTTGTTACTTTGAGAGTCACATGGCTCTCTTCTCTGATGAACTTGTATGGTAAATGTTTAACTGCTATTTGATGATTGATTAAATTTCTTGCCATAGTTATTCAGACATCTTGTCATCAGTGTCCAATAAATTTCAAACATGTTTCCTCAGTTGGAGGAAAGTTGCTTGTGCTGTCTGTTTGATATTGCAAAATTTCATTCCGGCCCGAACACTAGTCTATCGCCTGCATAGGATATACAGTAATTAATTTGATTGTAGTTCAGTCCATTTGGTGAAGTCTAGAAATACAGGAGACATTTGTGCTGCTTGAATTAGGTATTCATAATTCAAAACTTCTTTTAATGGCAAAAATGGCTCCAACAAAGATTGAATGCAATGGATGCAAAAATATAAATAAAAACAACAAGACAACACCCCAAAAAAAAACATACAGTACCATCAAGAAAATGCAGGAGGGGATTCAGAACAACTTAGTAAAGGTCCTGGAGTGGTGCAGCCAGAGATCTGGCCTGTAGAGCATCTGTGGAGAGAAGTTGAAATAGCTGTGCCCATCCAACATGGTTGATCTTTAACAATTCTGCCAAGAACAACACCAAAAGCAAGATATGCCAAGCTTGTAGCATCATTCAAATTAATGATATTGACATTAGGTTAGCATTGCTGCCAAAGATGTTTTTGTGTAGAATGATGAGGGTAAGAAAGTATTTGAATGGATTTTACTATGTGTGAAACATAAAATGTGAAAAACTAAAAATGGGCTTTGTACAGTATAAGTGACTTCACTTACGGTTAGAGAGTTTTATGCTAAAAGCTAAAATGCGAACTCATTTCCCACAGTAAAATGTAAATAACAATGTGGTTTATTCATAATTAGATCAGGTTATAGATATAAAAGAAGCTGGGGATCCTGTTAAAAAACTGCAATTAGACTAGATGCAACGTTCTCACCTTTTACTTTTGAGGGTAAGCAGACTCAAATAGAAACTTTGTTTCTTAATCAAAGACTGCATTTCAGTTCAAGAAAGCTTTTTTTTTTTTTTTCTTTTTTAGAACTAGATGTAAAAATCAAAAATTTGACCATGCTAAGGGTTTTCACAGACCACAACCCATGTGAATGTTCAGTCTCCAGGTGAAATGTGTCCGGTAAAAAGGATATTGAAGGTCACACTGTTCATATCTACATATATGCACTTCTGTCTAAACCAGCACACACACATGGAGTCACTGTTTCAGCAAAATCCTCTTACAGTTCTCACAGTGACTCAGCTACAGGTTGGGTTACAGAGCCGTAAATGCTAAACTGCCAGTAGGTTGCAGTTTATACTGCAAAGGAGGTTGTAAAGCATGGCTTTTGAGATTAGTGTGAAACCCATGACCTCAAACCCATGCTGGTGGTCTGTTGCTTTTTATGTGACATTTCAGTCTGTACGTCCTCTTTAGTATTATTCATGACAACATGTACAGTTTCTGTTTTCAGTGATGACCGTTCCTCCTTTATGTTGTACTAAATAGAAAACCTCTAGAACACCAAAGGTTCTACCTATAGGAGATTTATTCCATGGGGATAAATTAGAGTAGCTGTGATTCATTCAGAGTGCAAATTTTCTAGCAAGGCCCAGAATCTCTCAGTTTGCCAATGGTACTGATAGTACAGTTTCACAGTTTATCATGTGGCCACAAAAGCCGTTGAGTACAGTATGCAAAGCCTTTCCTCTAAAATGTTAGGGGGGGTTGGGAGGGGTGGGGGGGGGTAGTCTGAAAAATCGCTGGAGCATTCAAATCAGGAAGCATTTTACAAATCATGTGGTTGATCGTAATACATCTCACTTCTACAAATTATGACAACTTCTACTTAAATTTAAAGAGACTATCTAATCTGTAAACAGACCTGTTGTGAACCACTTCAGTTAGAGTCATTTTAATCAACCTACCCTAATAGTGTATAAAATAGAGATGATCGAGATGCTTTCAAAAGCTGTTCCTGTTCTGATTATCTTTCATCTTATCTGTATACGTAAGTGCAAGGTCATATCTTGTTAGATGGTAGTAGTCTATTTTAATACGTAAGAAGTTAAAATAGTTCCCGCCTTCTTTCAAAGAGTAAAGGAAACTGGTATTTTATGGTCATAGTCTAAAAGATGCCATTTCCTGTAAGCTACAGCCTTATCAGGTCTTTCTCACCATCACACTATCACACACCACATGTGTACAAAACAGCTGATGAACAAATGGAAAGTGGTCACATAAGATCTCACCTTTATAAAATAAGCTGCTTGGACTAGTTTGCATTTCTGAGAAATTAGTGACTTTTGCAATTTTTTTGAATATATGTAGTTTTCCTTTTTTTATACATATTAAAACATAACTGTATTTAAAAATGGAGCATTACCTCTGTGCTCTTTGTGTTTGTGTGTGTGTGTGTGTGTGTGTGTGTGCGCATATGTGTGAGCGCATGTGTGCACAATGAACTGGCCCTTCACGCCTTGAACTGGCACACGCATTGAACTCATGTATTGCCACCTTACATCTATTGTTAGCAGAAATCCAACAAGGACCAGGATAGATCTGTGAATGAAGGCGATGACTGCACTAGAATTAGACGCAGTAATGAAAATGCTGATGTGCTCCATGTATGGTGGACTTTCCAATGCTCTCATTTAGATTATCAGCATAATCCACATCAGTCTCAGCATCAGCATCTTTTGCTCACTCATGGCATTTAAAACTGAACCTCATCACTTCACTTGATGTTTCAATTGTCTGAGAAATATAATATCTGATTGATTCAGTATTGTATTTATTCTACTTTTATTAGGTAATTTGAGTCATTTTTTATTATTTTTTGAAAATGATCTCCATTGTCATCTGTACGAATGTTATTAGCGCCATACTGTGTTTTGATACTGGTGTGATCGTGCAGGGGCATCTTGGGCAATCATCAAATTTCAAACTGAATTGAACAGGTTTATATCCATTTCACTGTGACACATACAGTAAATAATCAACAACTCACTTTGTGAGCCTTGCACACTTTCCATACTGTAGCTACCAAAGTTTTAGACACATGGAAGCACAAGAAAGCAACCTGAGCGGGGAAAAAAAAACTGCATTATCATAAAATACATTTAATGTTTTCTAATGCTATAAATCCCTTATCATTATTATTACTATTATTATTATTATTATTATTATTATTATTATTATTATTATAAAACAATATTATATCCGTATATTTATATTCATCAATATAGTTATAAAATAAGTGATAACTGAGGAACAACTGAGTAATAATCGGTTCGATAAAAACATTTTTTAACACTTAATCAGGACAATGCATGCTCTGCAGTTACTGTTGCTGATTAGACTGGAGGTGTGAACAAAGAAAATGTCATAATTCTGAAGAAAGAGAGGGGGCAATTTTGCGGGAAGACCATTCTCAGTATTAAATATTCATTATGTCTAGCTGCAATATGCATACATAATACACATGCAATACATACTTTACACAAACATCTATCTCATGTGTACTGTGTATACAGTATGTATTGCAGCGGCATACAGAAAGGCTACCTTTTTTTTTGTTTGTTTTACAAATATTATTCCTTACATCACTTAGTCCACTTTATCATTTATTCACAAACCCACATCTCTGATCGTTTTATTACTGATGCAACATACATATTAAGTATCACACGCACAGTTTTTTTTTTTTTTTTTTTACTTCTGCTGCTAGTTAAAGTTGGGCTTAATGTATCAATTTTAGATCTTAATCACTGAACTGGATCTAGATCTAGAGGATATGTTGTATATCCTGTTGTGCTTGCACATATAGAACTAGCTGATAAGATCTCACACACTTCAGGACTGGGCTGTTTTTAGATGAACAGGGGGATTTTAGATGCCTCTGTGACAGAGTGTGGACTGTTTGAGAATCTCAGTAGGTTTCATTTGAGCCTCAGCAGTAAGTCGTTTCACAGTTTTCCTTTTATTGACTATTTTCCATCTCTTAACCTTTTCAAATTGTGGATTGTTCATCGAGCATGAGTGGGCAGCTGAAAAAGGTTAAAAAAAAAAAAAAGGTTTAAGGAACGATTTAATAATGAGTATTTAAGAGAAGGCTGACAAAAATTCAGAGTATTTGGAAAAACATTTTATTTTACTTCTAACTTTATAACACAATCAAGACAAGGCAGGAAACTTGCATTCAATGCCTTCTACACATTTTGCACTCAATGGTGTGTTATCTACATGCATTTTATTGATTTATTATTATTTTTAAGCCTTTTAAAAAAATGTATGCTGGTATAAAAATACATAATACATATAAACATAGTTACCCAGAAGCAATCATGAGCGAGGCAGAAGTACAAATAATCTCTGGCAAATGATAAGTTGAAAGTAACAAAAATGTCTCATGACAAGAAATTAATAACCTGGATTTTTTTTTAAAATGTCGCTGTTAATAAAACATGACTCATGGTAAATAAACAAATGCTATGACGATAAAAAAAAAAAAAAAAACATTAACAAGAGACGAAATTCAATGAAATTAAAAATTACTATGCAGATTTTTGTTTTCTAATAATCAACTTGCTATTTACTTTTTTTATCTCCTTTTTTTAATTAAACAGTATTTTTACTATATATTTGCATTTCACTTTTACTCTTTATAACAGAAAACACGCTCAAGCTCATATGACTCAAGCATCCATTGTTCATTCTAATACAGTAGAATTAATTGTTATTCATTATACAATTTCTAAATTGCTTCCTGTTCTGTTTGTTTTAACAAACTCTATAACTACCGTATGTGTTGTTTGCAGATAAGGTTTACTTCCTTTAGCAACATTAACACTGCCTCCACACTCTATCTTTAGCTAGGACATTAATTGTTCAAGGTTGTACAGATGTGCACCAAGCGGGCCAATCAGAGGCAGCTGATGAGTGAGGGGAGGGGTTGGCCAGAGGTGGCTATGCTGTAACTCACCTACATTTAATCCTCCAGCAGGCTAATTTCTGGGTAAAGCCACAACGCGTGTTGGTGTGTATCAGTATTGTCGCCCACTTCAGGACGTAGTCTGAACCTCGAATGCATGGGTAGGTTTCTCTTCTCTCTATCATTTACTTGTTAAATGAAAAACACCAGCTTAAAAGCTTCCGCAGAAGTGTCACTCTGATTGTAAATATGTGTATGTGTGTGTGTGTGTGTGTGTGTGTGTGTGTGTGTGTGTGTGTGTGTGTGTGTGTGTGTGTGTGTGGAGTTAGTTTGCAGGCCTGGAGAGGATGTGTCATTGCTCAGAGGTTTTCCCCTTTTAACTTGTGGGCCTCTCTCTCTGTCTGTCTCTCTCTATTTATCTATATCTTACTGTCTGGACCAAAACTTTGCAAGTTTGATTTTCTGTAAAAAATTGTCAACTTGCCATGACTTCTAATAAGAACAGACTGTGTAGACTTTGTTAGTCATTATAGGATGGCAAACATGCACTATAGTCTATGTAGCGGTTATCATTATGAACATCGGTATATGTGATGATTACATGTCCATAGTCAGCATTGGACTATTCGTTTATTTTTGTAGGAGCCTTGTTGTTATATACAGTAGGAAAAACATAACAGGTAAGTTGTCAACTAGTTTCTAAATAGTATTTTTAGTTGCAGCTTACGTAGCAAACCTACTCGTAACAGCTGTTTGCTTTTTTTTTTTTACAAGCGATACAAGCAATTGTATTTTTTTCTATTGTTTCTAATATAAACTAAACTCAACCTAAGCATGCAGATTTGACGTAGCAAATACCTGAGTTACATGTAGACAGCACGTATGTATTTTAGCATACAGATAAACACATACAATTTTATTCAGACAGCTTCAGTATGATTGCAAAGAAGATCTGAGATGTGCATAGTTATACATCTTCATGTTTTTTTTATTATTATTATGACTAGTTTTTATAGTAATGTTTTTTCTTCTTGAAACCGTTTTGATGCAGCACAAGATTTCACAATCTAATTTCATTTTCTGCAGACAGTTCATGTTATTAGTAAGGAGAATTTGCATTTTTGTCATTTGAGCATATATTAAAGGCATGTTTGTTTAATAACTGCCTTATTAACATATACTCCTTGATAAATTCCAAGTCTGCGCAAAATATATTTCTGAAAAATAAGGCATTGTTTTTTCCTCAGCATCCTGTTTATAGTAAACTTTGAAAATGTGTATTTACATAGAATGAGAGCACATACATTTTTTCACTGTCCATATCTGGTGGAATGTTGAGTTTAGAAAGTAATGCATGTTTATTAGAATACGTATAATGGTATGTCTACATTACAGTCAAGTACATGCATTGGATTTCCTTTCGGTCCAGGTTTAGAAAAGAAAGAAAAATGTTTAATAATTTTTCAGTTGATCTGCATAACTAATAATGCCAATGTTTTTAAAGCAAAAAATAAAAAAATAAAAAACATTGCACCACATGATAAATATTAGTGCAACAGAGTCTCAGCCAGCAGTTAGTTTTCCTAGCAGTCTTCCTAGCGTGCATCTTTACAAGCTTTATTTCATTCATTTGAATGCGCCAAAGATGCTGACCTATTTGCATGAAATCTATTTTCTAGAAAGCACATAGGACTCAGTGAAATCAGAAAATGTCCTGGCATAAAACAATAATAATAATAATAATATATAATAATAATAATAATAATAATAATGTCATTTAACATACCTAAATAAAACAATAAAAATAACTATGATTATTAAAATACTTCAGGTCGTCATAAACAATGATTAGAGCCAATTTCAAAATGGCGAAAAAGAACCACCAATCTACTCTTCCATTGATTTCAGATACCATTAGTGCGTAATTACACCATTTTATTGCATCATTGTTGTTTTATATGCTTTAAGCAAGCTTTTTGTTCTGTCCACATAATTTTCCATATTCACCTCATTCATTAGCGATTTTTTGTTCGCAATTTTTTGTTTTATTTTGACACATCTCACAGATATGATTGGTCACAATGGAGCGACAATGCTTACAAAATACATACAAACAAAACAGTGGATCTTTTATTACAAAAATTTTGAGAGATCAATTGTTGTAAAACTTTTGCATAAAAAAATAATGACCACAACAGTACTACCACCGCGCGCAAAGTCATAGCAACCCATTTGTTGTAATGTTTTTTGACCAGGATTGTTATTTAAACTGTCATTACCTTTGTTTGCCCGTGTTTATCTAATTAAGGTTTCTAAACTGTCAGTATATGTATAAAATTAAAGCAGAGCTTAGTATTAAAATTATCTGGAAAATAAGGTATCTCGTTACCACATCAACTTTCCACCTAATCCATTATCATCATCAAGAACAAACTGAGGGGGAGTGATTTTATCTCTTGCATATGTTTTTGCACGCATGTTTAGCAATGTCGAGAATATACTGAACACGGTGGTAGTCAGTTGATATAGCATAGTGTCGGTAAGACAATGGAAATTCAGTGCACTTAATATCAATTTTGGTAAATCAATTGGATATTTGCTGACAAGCATCAGCAACAAAGTATTGTTACTTTGTTTGATTTTTTTTTTTTTTTTTTATCTTCAGCGTATGCATGGCTGATTGCCATTGTCAAATGTTTTAATAACATTGTGTTAAATAGTTTCATTTGTATCATTATAGTTGTTAAAATATATGTGCATTATTTACTTTCTGGTCCTTCCCAGAGCATCATATATAACTTTAATTAAACCATGAACTCGACTTGAGTTGATCTCACACTGCTCCAGGTTTACATTAGCAGAATGCTAAGTGATGGGGGCCTTGCAATCAACACGATGTATTACTTGCCTCATTACGCTGTTATTACAGTAGATGTATATCTTAACCAACTGTACTGTACCACCATTTTTGTTGATCAAACAAAACTCGTCGCTTTGTTTTATGAGAAGCTGCGTACAGGCATTAGTCACAGTTTCACATTCTGAGGAGGTCTGTGGCTTTCGTCCGAGTTTTAGAGTGAAATTTCAAAGATGATGCAAAGTGTGAGTGGTGTTCTCCGGCTGTGACATGGCTAGACTTATAGACAAACACCACCTACAGTCTGTTTTAATCTGATGATGTGTCAGAATGTTGGGTGAGAGTTACGTTTAAACAAAGGCAAGACTGTCATGCTGTCATTATTGTTCCTGGACAACTCTTCTGTGTAAAGCTGTAGAACTATGTCTATCCGTCAATTCTATGTGTATAAACGTTTAAGATCCTTAAAAAAAAAAAAAAAAAAAAAAAGCATCAGCACCTAACAAAACATTTATTAAGATTTTAAGAGTCAGTAAAATAGCATCAGCATAGTCATTTTCTGTCATATGATTCAAGAAAATAGTTTTAAGATTTAGCAAAGAAGCCTTAACTATCCAAAAACCTTGTGAAGAAGCCCTGAGGAGTTTTAGTGTGCAATTTGAGAAAATGCTGGTAAAACTGTTTCCACTGGGAAGACTTATATGTAGAAGACCTAAGAACCCTTTCCTACATCATTTCCTCTATTACACTACTAGACATAGTAAACACACTACCTGTGATTATTTTAAAATGTTAATTTTAAATCTCTATGAATAAATGAATACAATAACTGAACTCAATGCATCACCACAAATTCATCAAATCATCTCCAACAAGTCTAGCCTGTACTAATTTGGACACGTCAAATACCTTTTGATTACAGCCCAAAAAGGAAGAACGTACAGATGAAATTTTCAGATAATTGTCATTGCTGTGACTTTGATCCTGTTTGGATCAATTTTCGATACCTTATTGGTTAGTCTGTTGGTTGCAATCATAATTCCATATAAATCTGACAAATATTTAATTACTCATTCTCCGGATATTGTGCTAGCAAGAATCTCAGGGAACAGATTATTGATTATAGATGGACACATGGGCAACCTGGCAACACAATGCCAGGACCAGACAAAGTCATTGCAAACTATTTAACAAACAACCGTGAATTGTATTTGTATCCAGTTGAAAGTTGAAACAATTTTCACGATATTGCCTCTGTACATCAGCAAAAGCGATTTTAATTGAACCAGTCAAGATGTGATTAAAAAGTTCAGTCAAGCAAAATTACTAAAATTGCTTAGGAATTACAGCCATTTTTGCATACTTCCTCCCTCCGTAATAATGCAACAACTGACTAATATGCAGTTTTGTGGCTAGTTGTGGTTTGTTACAAATAAATAGAGTCTGTAGTTAATTATTAATGTTGCATTTGGTAGCTGTTGATGTGATTTTTCAATGTTCGGTCCAAATAGGTGTGCCTACGTGAGAAGGAGCCAATGTTTTGGCTGAAAAAAAGCAAAAGGAAACAAACAAAGCAGACCTATGAGAGAGATAGTAGGATATTTTAAGGAGTGGACAAATAACAGATCAAAAACATAAACAGCGGAAGACAACCAAAATAAATAATTGAAGAATAATTGAAGAAAAAAAATTAGGTACTACATGCCTTCACGAAAATCTATTCAATTCCACAACATTCTGGATAATGTAGTGGTACCATTGTAAAAGTCTATAATCAAGAGATGCCTTCATGAAGGTAAATATAACTGGTTTACGTCACGTTGCATTGCAAACAACATGCAAGAAAGGCCAGATTAGACTTTGGTTTAAAAAATTAATAATAATAATTATATATATATATATATATATATATATATATATATATATATACACACACACACACACACACACACACACACACACACACACACATAGTGGAACCTCGGATTGTGAGTAACGTGGTTTACGAGTGTTCCGCAAACCGAGCAAAGATTTTTAATTAATTTTTAATCGGAAACCGAGCAAGTACTAGTTTACGAGCGCCGAGTATCATGTATCACGTATGCGACTCTTATTTTGACACTGAGCGTCACTCTCTCACCTAGACGAATAAATGAATGAATCCATAAATAAAAGCTTCCCCACTTCTCTTACAAGAATAACTTGGAGAAGGAATAGTAAGGAGAAGTAAAGAAAGGGCCCATGTTTGAAAAGCATACAATGTCATTTGGCAACGATGGTGGAAGCACTGTATAGTGTGGGCCACTGGAACTGGGTGAATGGTGTTTTTTTATAATGTGAGTGCTGATAAAAGGAACAGGAGGAATCCTAAATTATATACAACTATACACTCTGTGCATATTTGATAAAATGCTGCAAAACATGATGTAGGGAATTGCTTCACAGTATAGATGGAAAATAGACCAAAACCTACTGCAAAAACAACTCAAGGCATAGAAATGGAAGGTTCTTAAAAAGGTGTCAGTCATTTGTCAGTCATTAAGCTAACTGAACATGCTTTTCACTTACTAAAAACAAAACTAAAGTCATAAAAAAACAAGTAATAAGCAGCAACTGAAGGCAGCTGCAGTACTGGCCTGACAAGGCAGCTCAAGTGAGGAAACTCTACATTTGGTAATACCCATAGATTCCAGACATCTGGCAGTCATTGACTGCAATGTCTTTAGGTAAGATAATTTTAATATTTATAAAAATAGAGAACCTGTGAAAATTTATTCTTAAATCACACATCATAATTGCTCCATTTTATAACCATTGTGATGACGTCCATATAAGCTGTACAAGCACAATATAAATGATAAATAGGAAAGAAAAAAAAAAGTAAATTATGTGTATACCTATCAACAATATATGTAAATTCTAAGTGTGTGTTGTGATAAATAATTTTTTTATAATAATTTTCTCTCCTTGTTTTTGTTTGTTTTCATTAGGTTGAATGGAGATTACCCAGCTCATCATACACTGTAATCACTTTTTCCAGAAATCCTCTTCCATTCTCAAGAAATCCACTTATCTGCCTGTGCTAAGATGATTCGAATCCACAACCCCCACCCTCTGCCTTTTTTGCATCAGACTGAAATGTTTCTGAGGGCGGGTACACTGTGTGACACCATCCTTACTGTGGAGGGTTACACTTTCAAAGCGCATGCCTTGGTACTATCCTGGGCCAGCAAGACCCTTGAACGTCAGCTAATCAACCAGAATCCAGCTAAAGGCTACTGCTGCACTGTTGATGGTGTTTCCCCACAAACTGTTAAGCAAATCCTTGACTATGTGTACAGTGCCTACGTAGAAGTTCCAAAAGGGGACCTTCCAGATTTGCTTAGGGGTGCTCAGCATCTGGAGATGCAGTCACTTATGGAGCAGTGTGAGTTGCAAATGGGGATCCAAGGCAGTGTTAATTGTAGAGAAGAAGAGAGGTCCTCCCCCGACATTGACGTAGGAGAATGTGATTCAAGTAAAAAAATCCCCTCTTCTGATGAAGTGTCTCTCAGTTCTTCTTTAGAATCTCCTTCTCTGACACACTTTGACCATGAAAGGTCACAGCATGTCACTAATCTATCAACCCGACCACAGAAACCCCCTTTGTCCATTAGCATAGCATCTCCCACACCCTCCAGGGAACACATTTCCTCCTCTCCCTCACTGACCCAGAGCCCTTCACTTCACTGGCCCCCAGTTAACCCATCACGTCATATGGTCCTTACTTATACTGACTTCATGGCATTCCAGCACATGGTGGCATGTTCATACCCCACGACAATGTACCCGTTCTTACAGCGCTCTCTCCAGCTCCAGATGCCTTCATCCCTAGTGGGCTACACAGGCCTGCTTCATCCCCATCAGCACATTCTACGTCCTAAGCCTCTGACTCTTGATGGTCCATTTGGCCAGGAGGTCAAACAAAAGACTGACCTCATCAGTGCAGTCCTGCCAGGGGCAGCAACACAGGAAAGAGACAGGTATGGTCAAAGTAAGAGAAGAATAAGACTTTATAGTAGCTACTTACATAAGTGAAAATGGAAAATGTGATTTTCAAGTAAATAAAATAAAGTTAATACCATGAACAATTCTATATTCCTTGTGTTTAACCATCTCTATGAAGAGCTAGAATATGTAGCTTTTTAAATTCTAATTTCTTAGAATTTAAATTCAATTGTTAGATTAGAATTTATCATGAAGTCACATATTCTAGCTCCTTAATTGTAATAAATGAGCCCGTATTCATTATAAGTTCAAGCTATACACTGCATGAGCTTTATAACTAATAATGACTAGAAAATCATTTTTTGTAGTTGGATTATTTGTAATTATAAAAATGTAACATTTAAAAGTTAACACTAAGTGCATCATATTAATTAATGTTTTACTAATAATAACGCATTATCATATTATTAATATTAATTCATATGAATATAATATTATAATTAATTAATTAATTAATATAGTGAATGTGTGTGTGTGTGCCATATAAAGATTTATAAAGCACAAAATTAAAGGACAGATTAAAAATGCTAATGTATTTTTTTTTTACTTGTGGGTGACACTTCACCACAACTTATTTTAACGCATGAATATGAATTCACTGACACTGTCTTTCCAATAGACACATTTTCCTTAGCTACCCTGCCACCTACACACAGTTAATCTCAAATGCCACTATAATTATAGACAGCGATGGTTCCCTCATACATTATAACACTGGATTCTGACTTTGATCATGAACATATTATGTGATCACTTGATTCTAAACATCTGCAAAATGTATGCAAAACGGCTCTCCTACACACTACTTGCCCAAACCTCACACAGACACTGTACGTCAGTGTGTGAACCCTTGCACTGTACTGCCCACTCAGTTCCTTTGTGTGAAGTGTTATGGAGCAAAAAGTGTTATTACTATCAAGATGGAGAAACTGAGGGGAGATCCCTTCATTCCCCCTGATTACCCAAATGGCAAATATGAAAGTCTCCTTTCATCTCCATCACAGCACTATGTACTGTTTCAGTCTCATTTTTAGCCATTGTTTGTTTCTTACATGCCCACATTCATAAATTGGTTTTCTTTCATATCAATTCATGATCAGACCAAATAAACAAACATTACCTGAAACAAACACAGAAAACGGACTACGGTGCTTGTGTAGTGAAATGAGATAGTAAGACAAAATTAAAATGTCTTTAAATAGCTTGGCAATTAAGCTATTAGTGTTGAGCAAGTTCTCATTTATTTGCTTATGGAATTTATATATATATATATATATATATATATATATATATATATATACACTATATATATATACACACTGTATATATAAAACTAATTTAAAAGTTAGTGTCTACTGTCACCTGGAGCAATCTGGTGATGAGATATTTGAGATATTATAAATCTAAATGCCGAATACATACAGGGTAGGCTACTTGTTTTTTACGTTTCTAAATTGCCCGTTGCGTGTGAGTGAGAATGTGTTTACTGTATCCAGGGTGTACCCTGCCTCATGCCTTGAATCCCCTGGGATAGACTCCAGGCCTCCCTTAAAGTGACTTAAAGTGAATCTAAATATGTGACGGAAGTTAAGGTTCTGATTTCTAAACTATGAAAAATTCAAAACTTATGTATACCATATGTACCATATATATCAATGTAAACCATTATTATATTGCTAACAGAACATATTTTTAATGTTGTTAAGTGTGTTTTCCTGCAAACATTACATCATATAAGGAAGCAATTAATAACCACCATGATGTGCCTAAAGCGTTAGATCGCTGTGTCATAGCAAATTTGACATAAGGCTAATTGATCAAGTCAAATTCCATTACATATACTAAAACTTTACTTCTGGCATGCAAAAGAGAAAATCTGTTACAGTTTAGGGAAACTGCACCCTCTTCAGGGTGTACCCCACCTCGTGCCCTAAGTCTCCTGGGATAGGCTCCAGGCTCCGCATGACCCTGAATACAGGATTAAGCGGTATAGCTGACGAGTGAGTGTGTGAGTGAGTGAGTTCAGGGAAACTGAAGTTTTCTGAACTCTTCTGTAAAATATCCATTGTTAATTGAACCCTTTTCGAGTTCATCTGAGTTCAACTGCACCCATATAAACACAAAGTCTCATGTAATTTATTTCTGCGATACAGAGGAAATGGTATTGATGATACTTAGTTAGTAACCTAGTAACCTGATGTAAGGATCTATCCAATGACCGAAACTTAAGCACTTTTGTAAGTCGCTCTGGATGAGAGCATCTGCCAAATGCTTAAATGTAATAATGCTAACAATGATGGACAAAATAAGCATGATTCAAAGAGGTGGCTGGCAGAAAGAGTGATAATAAATTGAGGTAAGTTTTTTTACAAATGTACAAGTGTACAAATTGTACAAGTAAATACTCTACACATCCACTTCAACAAGATTTATAATTGTATGTATACAGCTATGGATAAGAATCCTACTACTTTACAGCATGACTGTGTTCTGTACAATAAAATCTTCTAAAAATTATAGAAGTCTCTACAAAGGTCTTCTTCTTTTTTTTTTTTTTCTCCACTCTACACAGGAAGTCAAAGGTGCAGTCAGATAAGGAGACCCATTGTAAACACTGCAGAAGGCCAATCGAAAACTCCTGGAGACAGAGCATGAGGTCAGCATCAGCAGGTACATGATACACACGTGTGCACATTAATTTCACACATGGATTCTCAGGCAAATAGATCAACACATAGGGCAATATCGAAGGCAAACATACTGTAGTGTATACTAAAGTGTTCAAGTGCAAATACATAGTGAAACCTTTATAAATCTGAGTTTTTGTATAAAATGGTTTACTACAACTCGTAGGCTCGTCCGAGTTTCATTACCAGATTAGAAATGTAAGATAGAGCTATACGGTAGTTGTATGAAGAATATTGAAAGTCGAAACTGAACAAGATATTAGCAGTATATGCTCATACTCTGACATGCAACACTTTGTTCAACTGTAGACACAACACTTTGAAACAGTAGTAAAAGCTTAATATTATTCTACATCATAGCACAACATTGTTGAATTCAATATTCTGTTTGGTCAGAAGGTTTTGATTGTTTTATAACAGCAGTTTGGACGGTAATGCAGCTACAAACCACAATAAAGTTTTTATAATAAATGCATAATGTACGTTAGTGCAGACTATCCACATAATCTTTATGGAAGCAAAAACATTAACTTGCGAAAGCAAAAACTTGATTTCTGCAAGGAGATGTTGAGCGTTTTTTTTTTTTTTTGGGTGGGGTCTGTATTCTTAGTGCTTTCTGACATGACCAGCTGATTTCTTTTCCAGCTTTAAGCAAAGGTGGGGTGGGCATGGCGGCTAATGAGGGAACACATGTTTTCTGGTGTTGTTACATAAGTGATAACTTGTGTGGAAGTTCCAGAGCGTTAAACAGAAGTATAATGGGATAAGATATATGGTGTGTTCTTCAATTCAAACAAATGAAATGGTTGGCAAATTGCTGTGGATATCTGAAAAATTTAATACTTCAAGTTTTTTTTTTTTTTTTTTTTTCGTATTAGGAACAGAATAAACATCAGGGTGGTAGCAGGAGCTACGCTTCATGCATCACACCACCATGGCCCTGATTATTTTATCATAACAGATATACACCTCACATATTCCTTACTTAAGGACAATCCAGGATAACAGGCAGGCTAAGATAGATAGATAAATAGATAGATAGATAGATAGAGGGATAGAGAGGGAGAAAGATAAAAATGTTGTGGCTCTCTCTTGTGGTACGATGATGCACTGCTGCGGTTGTCTGACTGTAGACACTGTACGATACTTTCCACATGCACGCAATGCACACAGCATGGAAACATCACAGACATCCCCTTTAACTTACTCTCAGCCATGGGTGTGTATGAACGAATAAATTAAACTGTACAGTATATAAACTTTTATGTTTGCAACAAACATTCAGAGTGCAATGGTACTTTCACGCTCGGGGAACTTTAATGTTTTTGCTTTCATCGCTTCCTTTCTTTCTTTGTACAACATCCTGTGTGTGTGTGTGTGTGTGTGTGTGTGTGTGTGTGTGTGTGTGTGTGTGTGTGTGTGTGTGTGTGTGTGTATGTGCGTGTGTTCGTGTGTGCATGAGTGTATGAGCGTGTGCGCGTGCGTGTGCATACAAGAAAAAGAGAAGGAGAGTTTAAAAATAGGTGATAAGCCACTAAAAAGTTTTATGTCATTCTTGCCATAGTACAAACTTACACCGCATTCATCCATATGTTCTTAGTTCTCAGAAACTGTCTTGGTGACTAAACAAAGACAAAAGTGTTAACCACCTTTTTTTCTTCATCATTTGACTTCTGTGAGAGAGGATGTGGTGCGTGCGTGTGTGCGTGTGCGCGCGCATGTGTGTGTGTGTGTGTGTGTGTGTGGACACATGGAGCAGTACATAAGGTTGCAAACTGAAAGCTGCCACAGGATGTGCTTATCTAAAAATGGGCCCCTTAGAACAGTTTGGCAACTTAGGAATGTCACTTCCTAGGTTTGATCACATCACTTATTTAACCCATATACTGTAGTTTAACACAAAGTGACCTAGAAATCGCCATTATCATGCTATTATGCGAATCTGTAAGAACAAGCAAATGAGAAATAAGGTGAACTCGCTTTTGTACAGTATGTACTCAGGTCTACTTTCAGCATCTAAAGTCTAACCTTTCTATAATTCTTGTATAGTCCAAAGTGCGTAACCTACATACACAATAAAATCCGAACGATTCATAAAGTACAATGTGTACTTTTACCTATACTTACAATACTAACTATACTTTGACCTATACATACAAGCTACACACGTTTTATGTCGTAAAACGTCTGCATGTTGATTATGTAGTTAATATGGACAATGAGCTGCAAACTGATGCAAATACAAAACAGATAAGCGCCGCACCTCACAAGGTGTCTTGGCGAGAATAGAGGTGTGCAGAAAGGTGCAAGAACTGCAACAAAAAGGTTACGTGAGCTGGAGGTTTTAGCAAGCAAGTGGTCAGTCATCCACAGCTTGTGAATGTGAGGGAGAGGTCAGATGTGAAGTTTTGATGAAACAGAAAGTTTTCTTGGTGTTGCAGTAGCATTATAGCTCGTGTTAGATTTCAAAAGAAAAGAAACCTTAGTTGAAATATAGACGTTTATCACCTAGAAGATATTATCACGATAGATCAGTTACATTACCGGTTCTCATACTGTATTTGTATCTACACAGGAAGTATAGATGTTTAATATAAAGCCAGATCAAAAAGTCCAAATTAAACTACTGTTTTGTTTTAATATATGTTTAATCATATTTGGCATCCTGTTGTTAATACATTCTTCAAAACTACGCATACATGAGGAACTGCTAGGGATGAACGCTCTACCTTTAGAAAATATAAACTAATTGTAAAAGCTATACAGACTGATATACAGATACAAATAGCAAAATATACAGATGGATGAATGGATGGATCAATGGATAGACAGATAGACAGACCTAACCTGTTTCGAATAAAGAAATAGGTTGTTTCAGGGTGGAAATTGTTGTCATTTGTGTCTGTCAGTGAATTGACCACAATGACCTGCTTATCTTTTTGCATGTACATTCGGAGTATTTTCATGTTCTGATGTTCTGATGTTACGCGCGTGCACAGTGCGTAGAACATTATTCTGCTAGAAGCAACAACATTTCGTTAGTTTCTCTAAAGCTATTTTATCACTTGATGGAGATGTTATTTAATTTCAAGATCTATTAGCATAACAACTGCAGCTTTGACCTGCGATATACACATTTACACATGCGCACACACATACACACCTTTATCTCATATGCGGCCAGCTCACAGGAATGATGTTATTTCCACATCAAAGCACCAAGGCAGCTCGTTGAGCTCGGAAACCTTAACATGCTCGTGTTTGTAGGGGAAATGGCAAGCTATAGTCATGAGGTGACCAGTACGTGTGTAAACACTCACCTCTGTTTGGGCGTGTTGGGCTTGTGGTTATCGAACTAGCCATGAGAGGCTGATCAAATAAGTATTGGTTGCAAATACTTATGATGGCATTTTCCTACTGCATACCAAGGCGTTGAATGAGTGTAGCAGTTCTGTGGTGTGGTAGCTTGCGAACTACCCTTTCGGAAATAAAGGTACAGTTTTGTACTAATTAAGGGTCAAACCATTGTCGCCGGGGCAGTACATTTCAAGTGCACAGACTTGTACCTTAATATAATAAACAAATTTGTACCACTTCCGCACCATTCAATAATATTATTTGTACCATTGTCAACGCAAAACTTTTTTTTTTTTTTAAGTCATTTTTCTATTGAATAAGACATTCAATTACTGTATTATCAGCGACAGGAAAATATGAAAATTAAAATATATCAAATGCATATGTTTGAATACACTATGCTGTAAAAATACATCTTTCAGGTATACAATGAACACATATTTTAAAACAGCTAAATAAAAAAAAAACTTTTCACAAAATACAAATCACATTAAATGGTACAGTATATCAAATAATTTTCCATCTACAATCTAACTTTTCACAATACACTTTAAACTTTTAAAGACAATTTTTTCACACTTTTCACAAAATGCCATTGCATTACCCAACTCTATTTCAGACCAGAAACGAAATGAACAGCATCAAAATCACTTTAACATGATGTGCACAAACCCGGTAACGTTGAATCTCCTCATCTCTTTTCTTGTCAGATAATTCCAGTGCAGTTCCTTAGATGACAACAAGGATAAAGTTATGGTTGTGTGTTGCGTTGTCAATCTCCTTCCGGCTCTCTATTCTCACAGAAAACTCTTTAACAACTGCACTGACTTTGGCAAATCACAGCTGTGGCTATTCCAACTAAAAGTTATCAAGGGCAACGGATAGTAAATGCTACATGCACAATATACTTTATGGTTGCTTTAAATAGATTAAAATATGTGCAAAGGGCTAACGTAATTGGACGTAAAGCTAAATAAGGTAATTTAGTTCGCTATTTTCAGGATGAGTGGAGAAAACATATTTATGACTTGCAAACTGAATATAAACATAAATAACCACAACATTATAAAACTCACATTAAAATTATGCAGTCTTCTAGTTTATTAATCCAAATACACCTTTTAAGGTCAAGTTATATCAATAAAATCCGAGCCGTACTTCAGTTGTTTGTGGCCTGCTTCCCACTCTCAGTTCTGACTAAAAATTCCTGCAGCTATTTCGGCCAATCAGTAAAGGCCTGCAGCTACTATGGCCAATCAGTGCTTTGTTGCTATGTGTAATTAATAACACAGCAACTATTCATTAAACAGTAATTGTTGTTGGCTTTATGCAATATTGAAGAGTATTATGAAACCATTTATTTAAAAAGCTATTTTTAATTTTAATTTTTATTTAAGATTTTGTTTTTACAAACATCACAATCTATGTGTTAATTTTACATAATATTTTCCAGTAGCTTTTATTTAACATTTATGTAAGCTAATTATTAGAAATGTAACATTTATGTAAGCTAATTATTAGAAAATGTAAATGTTTATTTTACATAAAACCTATTTTTTATAAAACATATTTTAATGTTTTGTTTATAGAATATATGCTATCTAGACATGTAATACAAAGGGAGTAATCTATCAATTCAGGTTAATGTACTAATATTTAAGATAATTATTAGAAAATGTAATTGTTGTTGGAAAAAAATGTGTATTTACAATTCAGTTGTAACTTTAAATTTACAAACTGTATCATTAGAGGTCTTTTCCGTGACATTCAGGGTACATTTAAGGTATAAAACTGTTCTTCTATTTTTTTTTTTTTGTACCAATGTGTAGCTTTTGGTGTGTAGGAACATATTATAGACCAATTGTAACATGACGTCAAACAAATTTAGACAAGATTTTCGACGCAGAGGTACTTATAGTGCATCTGTAGTGCAGTTATTTCCATAATATTTTGTTTGACTGCATATTAATATTTCCCTTATAAGGGGTGTATACACAAATTACAATATTAAGGCTAGTGAGTGCATAGTTTATTATCTATCCACTGTTTTCTTTTTTTTTCTTTACTTATATATTTAAACTCTAAACTCTGGACTGTTGTTTATACTGTATAGCACCTTATAACTATGGACGTAATCAATGTCTAAAGACATAGAAGTATGAACCTCCTATGAGGTTCAAATGAATGGATATATAAACAATTTATATGGGTAAAAGAGGTTTAGTCATTATTAATTTGCAACCCCAAGCTTCTTGCATGTTCTTGTATGTTAATATGAGTGAGGCAAAGTTAAACTGGAAAAATACATCATTCCTAAGCATGATGACAGATAATAATAGTTTGATATGTTTGTTTTTATGTTTGTTTGTTTTAAATCTCTGGTGCACAACTACAATCTGCAGAACTAAGAAAAAGGATTTGCACACATTTGTTCCACAGTGCACCTATTCGACTATGAATAGAAAAATACATTTGATCACTGCAGTGATGTGCACCATTCATGCAAGAGTTTGATGCTTCCACAATTTATTAAATTCAGACTCTATTGCACTATTTATCACATACATTCAGTCAGTCGTAATAATTAATGACCACAAAAAAAACATTGCGGACTGTCCTTGAAATGAAATTTCCTTGAAAGGAAAAAAAAAAGTGTTTACAACCATGATTGTGTCTCTTCACTAATCATGATCTCTCCCCATTATTCTCAGATTTAGAGGAGCTTCTTCCAGAATGTAAATTCTGTCAAAGGAGTATGAGAGAGAAGCGTTCGCTGCGCTCACTAAGAAGGGGCCATGGAGGAGAGAAACCCTACCAGTGCAAAAACTGCAACAAGAGATTCAGTCTAAAGCACCAGCTAGATACACACCTCAGGGTTCATACAGGTACAACACGTCGGCACAAATTACTTCATCGTTCTAGTTACTGTATGGTCAAGTTGCACTATGGCTCTAATCAATAGACAAAATATCATTGTAACTATTAAAACTTAGTTCCTGAGATAAACCTCTGGTAAATTTATTCACTGGGTACAAAATGCTGAGAGCCCCTGCAATACATATGTACAGTATATGGATGAGAACATTTACTGCGATCAAATGATCTGTAATGCAATGAGTTCAAGTTTCTTAAAGGAAGCATGTGTTTTGGCCTCCTCTAGTGGGCACAAAAAATATTCAAGTTAAGCCAGTCACTAAATCAATCAATCAATAAATAAATTGTATGATTGATTGATAGATAGAGAAAGAGAGAGAGAGAGAGAGATGTGGATTTTACCATTTACTGTAGGTGCAGATTTAAACATATATATAATGTCATGTGTAGTCAGCTGTACTGCTGTTTGATTTAAACGATCTCTATGTCACTGCTGCAAAAAGGGCTGTATAGTATTACCCAAGGGTAATGCACCTGGGCCTGATACACTCATACCAGCAGCATGCATACTACCAAGTCAGCGCAACAGACTAGAACTAAAATATTACAACTTTTTTTTTTACTGGTAGACAAGATACAGTGGAAATTACGAATTATAAAGGGCAGTTTGATATGCCCAACCCCCCTCCCTTTTTTCCGAAAGAACAGTCTACTTAATAAAGAATGATGCATCCATTTAAAGTCATGTACAATGCAGGACAATGTAGATAAAGAAAAAAAAAAGTTCCTGTTTTCACACACAGTTTGAAACTATAAACCTTCATTCACATTAGTGTCACTTTTTCTTTCTTTCTCTTAAAGTTATTGAATTGCAGTCATTTCTTTTTCAGGTGAAAAGCCTTTTGAGTGTCGGCTTTGTGGTCAACGGTCACGTGACTACTCTGCCATGATCAAGCACCTGCGTACTCATGGGGGCGCCACACCATACCAGTGCACATTGTGTTTAGAGTTCTGCAGTAGCCTGGTGACCATGCAGAAGCACCTAAAGGGTCATCCAAGTCAGGACTTTCCCCCTAACTGGAGCCTGAGCAGCACCTACCTCTACACCTGCCATGCATAAGAGCCAACCTATACTGACCAGCCAAACACTCTGTGTTCAGGATCATAGATACTAGATTGGACACATAAGAACATACAACCAATATATTAGTTTTATCCTGCAAATATTACTACCAACATTACAAATAAACTACCCATGAAAATATAAGAAAACTTTTCAAATTGCAGGACTTCAAGAAAAAAAAAACAAACATAAAATCCTATGTTACATGAGTTCACTGTTCTCAGTTAATATGTACATGAAGTGAATGGCTTCATCTAACCAAATCTAAGTATTTACTGAACTATCTTAGTATAGTCTATGTATGACATTATTTGATTAATTAAATAAAAAAAACATCAATATAATTACACTGTATATACAGCAAAATAAGAAAGACAGAAAAAGAAAGACTGTTGCAATTTTTCACACAGTATCACACAAAGTTTCTTAAGAAATAAGACATTGTGAATAAGAGTTCTTCATCGGCTGCAGCTGTGCAGACAAAGCACTTTTGAAAGCTATATATAGTAACTGTATTCAATAGTTACATTCTTTATGAAACGTATGTTATCAGTTTTGCTGCTTTAAAACTTTTTCACATGCAATTTATATGCAGTAGCTCAAAACCATCAGGTTAGATTATTGGTCTTCATGAGACAAATCTCCTTTATTTCTATTTTTTTACATTTCACAGCGGCGGCAGGACGATTTTTCTCTATCCAACTGTTGTTTTTTCTTAGCACTCAGGTCATGCATGAAACATATTCATGGCTTTTACAATTACCAAATTAAAGCATTATAAATCTTAAACTTGTATTTGTGTTAAATCTGGTTCACAGTTAAGTTCATCTTTATGATCATCAATACAACTTTAGGTAGAAATACTGTATGTATTTTGTGTATATTGTGTTAAATACTAAGTAATACTGGATGTGTCATTAAGAATAATGCAGTTTATTTTACTGACATCATTAGTAAATCATTATGTAATTTATTTTTAAAACACATTGTCCTCAATTCTACTTTACATTTATGTTTGACAGACAATCGTATCCAAAGCAACTTACTTCTTTAAAAAAACTTTAAATTCTGTGATTTCAAAGAATTGGAGATTTAATAGCCATACACAGTATATAATAAAAATCTATGACATTCTGACATTTATAACAGATATATGACATTGTGTGACATGGATCTTGTGCAAACTCCATGTTATAAATATTAGATGAATCAGTCAAGAGATGTTAAAATAATGATAGAAAGTTTTATCTCAATCTGGTTATACTGTAACATTTAAGGTTGCACAATGAACAAGCTGCAGTATTGTTGTACACCTTGGTTTGACCAGACTGTCTGCAGATCAAAGATATTTATCAACATTTTTCTCCAAATATGTTCCCAAATAGGTTCTGTCATCAGATTGGATTGGGTTTTTGGTCATAGATTAAGTTATTTTTAGGATCAGTTAAAAAAAGGGAGGCAAATATAATTTATATTTAAATGTATTACTTATAAAACTTAAAGATCACTTAAAGTCAGGACCCATGGTCTTAAACTGTTGTCCATTGTTTAAATATAATTTTTAATTATTGTTATTTTGTAATGATTAAATGTTAAATTTAAGTTCAATGTGAGGCTTTTTTATGCTGATAGTGTGTGCATAAATAATTGGGTTACAGGATAAAATCTTGTACAGATCTTTCTTACCCTCGTTATATTAAAGTGGAATTCAACACAACAAGGGATGATTTTGTTGATTTTGAAGTGTATATGAGAGAGTTTAAGCAAGTGAAATGGTTGTTGGATCACTGTTAGGCCTCTGGTCAATGTTCACATGCACATTCACACTACAGTCAATTTGGGAATGCCAATTAACTTACTCTTCATGTCTTTGGCCTGTGAGAGGAAACACAAGAACCCAAAGGAAACCCACCAAGAACAGGTAAAACATGCAAGCTCATGCACACAGACCTAACACAGGAACTGAACCCAGGACAACTATTAACCCTGGAGGGGCAAAGCGACATGCTGACGACTAAGCCACCATGGCAAATATATATGCGTAGCTTTTTTGGGAGCTATGACATGTTTTTATTTCAAACAATGTCAAAAAGTATATATGTCTTAAGCTATTTCCTTATACGTGTCACGTCCATCTGTTACTACATGAAAGTGCATGAGCCATTCACTTGACCTAGGGAATTCCACAATGACAAACCATAAGTATTAACACAATTCTGTCACAGTCTAAGCATAAAAAAGTGAATATCAATACTTGCAACTGCTCCCAGACCAGCTTCATGTTTAGTTCAGTTACTCTAGCACTATGAAAAAGTGATGACAAGCTGGATGGTAAATGAGCATGTGCTTTGGGGAGCAAAATAATGAGGCCTTTTAAAATAATTATTTATACATACACTGATCAGCCACAACACCCATACCACCTATGGATGAACTAAATAATATTGTTGTCAATAATATACCAGTATGATGCTGATGACAGGATCATTGGTCCCCAAGGCTACTCTATGCCTGGTCTGATTTTAGCACTAACTGCTAAAAAAATGTTAATGCTGACCACAATAGAAAGGCAACACAACATCCAGTTCATCACAGCCTACCACATATGGGGCTTAGCAAGCAAAGGATTCAAGGTTGTTGGTCCGGCCTCTAAATTCCCCAGATCTTGATCTGACCAACCATCTATGGAATGCACTGGACAAACAAGTCCAACTGATGGAGAACCACCAGTCCAATCCCACAACCCACAGTACATGATCTGCTATATTAATAGTGTCTTAATGGTATATCTTTTTATGTATTGTATTGATTAGATGGTACATCAATTTATAGAAGCAATTCTATGCCAGTTTTATGCATTATAGTATCATAGATACATATACAGTGGGACCTTGGATTGCGGGCATAATTCGTTCCAGAAGTGGGCTCGTATATCAAGATATTTTCCCATAAGAAATAAGGGAAACTCAAATTATTCATTCCACAGTCCAAAAAAATACATAAAAATAATTAATACAAAATATAAAGTAAAAATAAAACAAATTAACCTGCACTTTACCTTTAACATTTAGGCATTTGGCAGACGCTCTTATCCAGAGCGACTTACAAAAAGTGCTTTAAAGTTTACATCACTGGATAGCTACTTACACTGGGTTAACTAGGTCAATAACTACGTGCCATTAGTCTAACACAAATGGGAAGAGGGTTTCTTTGGTGGGGGAGGGGTTAGTCCTGTAAGTACTGGAGAAATAGATCAAGGCCTCTGCTGTATGGACATCTAAAGGAAGTTCGTTCCACCACCTAGGTGCCAGAACAGAAAAGAGTCTGGATGAATGCTGTGCTCGACCCCTGAGAGATGGTGGGATGAGGCAAGCAATGCTGGAGGATCGAAGGGAACGCGGCGCAGTGCGTGGTGTGATTAGAGCAAAGAGGTAAGTGGGTGCTGGGCCATTTTTAGCTTTGTAGGCAAGCATCAGTGTTTTGAATTTGATGCGGGCAGCTACAGGAAGCCAGTGCAGGGAGCAGAGGAGTGGAGTGGTGTGGGAGAACTTGGGAAGGTTGAAAACGAGACGTGCTGCTGAATTCTGGATCAGTTGCTGAGGATGAGTTGTGGACAGAGGCAGGCCAGCCAGGAGTGAGTTGCAGTAGTCCAGTCTTGAAATAACAAGGGACTGAATGAGCACCTGTGTAGCCTGTGAAGAAAGAAATGGGCAGATTCTTCTGATATTGTAAAGAAGAAATCTACAAGAACAAGTAAGGTTAGCGATGTGTGGGGAAAATGACAGATGATTGTCCACGGTTACCCCAAGATTGCGGGCAGTGGCTGAAGGAGTGATTTGATTGTTGTCCAGGGATATCACATCTTGATACTGCCAGATCTTGACCTGGGGATGAGTCACCAGGGATGAACAACAGTTCGGTTTTACTCAGATTGAGTTTCAGCTGATGCGCTGCCATCCAGGATGAGATGTCTGCCAGACATGCTGATATCCGGGTGGAAACCTCAATGTCAGAGGGAGGAAAGGAGAGAATACGTTGAGTGTCATCTGCATAACAATGGTATGAAAATCCATGCAATGATATGACCTTACCAAGAGACCGGGTATAGAGGGAGAAGAGAAGAGGACCAAGTACTGAGCCCTGCGGGACACCAGTAGAGAGTCTACATGGGGCAGATGTAGATCCCCTCCATGTCACCTCATACGACCAGTCTTCCAGGTAAGAAGCAAACCATTACCACACTGTTCCACAAATTCCAGGGCTTATAAGAATAGATAATAGAATCTTGTGGTTCACTGTGTCAAATGCAGCTGACAGGTCCAGGAGGATCAGGACAGATGACAGTTTATAAGATCTAGCAGCATGGAGCTTCTCAGTGACTGACAGAAGGGCAGTGTCATGTCTCCTGAATAAGCAGATGCAGATGCAGGGAATTCCTTTTCAAAGAATTTTATTCAAGGCTCTTATAACATAGGCTTGTTCAAAAAACAAATCAAAGAAAAGCAAACTCAAAACAATGGAGCTCCTGGCTGGAGCCACAAGCGAGCATGTGGAGTCACAAAGTCCTGAAGTAACTTAAAGGTGCCTAAAAGGCGTACAAAACCAGCATACACCATGGTGCGAGAGAGCCATGACCTTGACCTTGACTTTGCTCAGCTCAGGAATAGCACTTTCTCCAGTGCGCCCCGCTCAACAGCTATAGCTCAGTCCTGAGTGGAAAAGATACAAGAGTTGCATGCACACTAACAGACGTACATAGAGCACTGAAACAAGGAAGACAGTGAACAGACAAAGGACTATGGGAGCGGCTGGTATAAATAGCAAGACACATAAGGAGGACACAGGTGAACTTCATTAAGTGCTAATCATGCAATACATACATACGTAGACACACCAGGGGGAGACATAGAGGCGGCTCAGTAATCCGGCGAGCCAGATCTTAACCCCCAGGACCGCGGTGATACAGATGTTACAGGCAGTCTCTGTGGAATGTGCCACTTTGAATCCAGATTGGTTGGGATCATTAAGGTTGTTCTGTGAGAGATAAAGAGACATTTGGTTATAAACAGCCTTTCAAATTTTGGAAATAAAAGAGAGTGATACCGGACGATAGTTGTTAACTTCTGATGGGTCCAGGCAGGGTTTTTTGAGGATGGGGATAACCCTTGCCTTGTTAAAAGCAGCAGGAACATGACCAGATGATATGGAATGGTTGATGATGGTTGTGGTGAAGGGAAGGAGGTCTCATGAGATGGCCTGGAGCATTGTGGAAGGGATTGGGTCTAAAGAACAGTTGGTGGGGTTAGATGATGAGATGATCTGCTGAATCTCATCAGATGACAGGTTGGAGAATTCTGCTAAGGGAGGGAAGGGAAGGTCCTGACGTTCTGCTGTAGGACTGGTGGATTGCTGCAATTTTCCCATCATAGAATGTGGCAAAATCATCGGCAGTCAGAGAGGAAGGGGCAGGAGGAGTCGGTGGGTTGAGTAGTGAGGAGAAGATGTTATGGAGTTTGCCAGGATCATGTGCAGAGGCTTCCAGCTTTTCTCTGTAGAAAGCAGTTTTGGCAGAAGTCACATCACATGAGAATTTGGAGAGAATAGTCTGGTAAGAGACAAGATCGGCATCAAGCTGCGATTTCTTCCATCTTCTCTCTGCAGTTCTTAATTCTCTTTTGTTGTTGCGCAGTACATCAGATAGCCAAGGAGCAGGACAAGACGTCTTGCTTGGTTTAAATGACAGCGGGCAAAGGAGCACTACGGATGAGGAGAGAGAAGAGAGGAAAGTTTCAGTCACAGTCTCTAGTGGTAGAGAGGAGAAGGAGTCTGGGTCTGGGAGGGATGATAGGGTGCATGAAGACACAGCGGAAGGGGAAACAGAGTGAAGGTTTCTGTGGGTAAAAGATACATTTTGGTGGTTAGTTTTACACAGAATAGGAAGGGTTATGGTGAAGGATACCAGAATAGTGATCTGATTTATGAAGGGGAATAGTAGTGAGATCTGTGACAGGGGGAGGGCGGCAAAAAAACGAGGTCAAGAGAATTCCCTGCCTTGTGTGTGGGAGGGCAACTGTTTAGAGTTAAAGAGAAAGAGTTAAGGAGAGGGAGAAGGAAAGAGGATTGGAGTTTGTCAGAGGGGAGGTTGAAGTCTCCTAGAACAGTGAGAGGAGTGTTAGCGGAAGGAAAAAGAAGCATGTCAATTTCATCCAGAAAGTTTCCTGCCATGTGGACGGTAGATAACTAAGATGTGGAGGTTAATTGGAGAGGTTACCTTAACTGCATGAAATTCAAATGATGAAAAACTGTGATGAGACAGGTCAATAGGCGAGAAGGACCATCTCTTAGACAACAGCAGACCCGTACCACCACCTCTGCCAATTTCTCGTGGAGAGTGAGAGAATATATAGGCAGAGGATAGGGCAGCCGGTGTAGCTGAGTTCTGAGGAGATATCCAGGTCTCTGTTAGTGCCAGAAAGTCAAAAGAGTGACACTTGTGTCTGTAGCAGAGACACATTAAATATATGTAGCTAAGCCCTGCCCACAATTCACACCTTAAGGAAGCCTGAAACTACTCTTGATTAATTACCTGAAAACAAATCACACTGCAATCAACACTGCAGTCACACTGCAATCAACACTATCAAACTGCAAGAACTAGGTATACAGTAAGAACTAATTGTGTTTCAAAAACAGTACAAAGGTTAAAGACCTACTTTACCAGTGGAGAAGAATCCAATATAGAAAACTAAAGCACACTAAAGTTTAAAAATAGTAAAAATAAATCCAGACAGATAAGTGTTGTGTTTCCATTTATGTTTCCAGCGCAGGCACTGTGTGTGTGTGTGTGTGTGTGTGTGTAGAGGTGGAACAAGTACAAAAAAATTGTACTCAAGTAAAAGTACTGTTACTTCAGTGGAATTTTACTGAAGTACGAGTAAAGTTATCATTATAAAAATCTACTCAAGTAAAAGTAAAAAGTAGCTCATAAAAATTACTCAAGTTACCAAGTTCCTTTTTTTTAACAGCCGGGTGGGATGAGGCATTCTTGCAAAGTTCAAAAAAGATGAGCAGATATAAATCTCAAACTAGTTGCTTTTAACTGAAGGAACACCTTTGTATAATAAAGCTGTTGTCTTTCTTACGCTTGAAAATCAAAGTGGTCACTTAAATATGGCATTACGTCCCAGTCTAGGGTTGGGCCATACAGCATAAGAATTCAGAAGAGTTCAGAGTTCTATTTTAAACTGTATGGAAATGGTGGTATATGGCAGAAAGAACTAGATCCAGTCATTAAGTGATGAAATAATGAGGTTTGTATTACTTTTAAAAAACACACACGCACACACACACACACACACACACACATACACACACACACACACACACACACAACAGGAAAAGGATCAGATTCAGGCCAAAGTAATAAACAAAATGGTATTTATATTTAGTAGCTAGATTTCCTGCAACTGGTAACGCCCCTACTACTGGTGAGTGCACAAACATACACAAACATACAGTGAAATTATCTACAAATATATACAAAGACCAAACAAACCAATGGGGCAAAGCAATAATCAAAGTCAATGGGAGGCAAAAGGTCAAAACCAGAATACACAACCAAATATCAAAATTCAATCATTTCCTCTTTCCCGTGCCTCTCTCTGGTTTATATATGGTCGCGCTGGTTGATGACGTCACTCTCAGGGCAGAAGCAACCGTGTGGAAGGTCAGGTAGATGCTGATGTGGGGACAGTCAGAAAACCTGGAGTGGAGTCTGGAGCGGCGCGCGACCAGGACACGATACCCACACACGCGAGGGCAACAAAGCATTTATACAAAGCATAATGTTTTTTTTTTATTATTTTTGCATTTTCATTCATTTGTTTTACTCCGATGAATCTGGGGGAGAGTTTCCGTGATTCTGTCTGTAGGTGTAGGTTCTTGGTAGATAGCCATACCTTATCACCTATCTGGAACAGTCATCCCGGAGGGTGTCGACGGCAATGTTGAAGGGTGTAGCGGGCGTTGGAGCGTCGGATGGCAGCGTTTGCTTGGTTTCAGAGCAGTTACCACAACTGTTGGCCAGACGGTACTTCAACCTCCGGTTCTTGATGGTCGAACATCGAAGGTTGGAAACCGTAGCATGCCTCAAATAGGCTTAGATTGGTGGCAGAGGAGAAGTGGAGGTTATGTGATAGTTCTGCCCAAATGTGGTAGCGGGCTCAGGAGCACTAGCAATCAGCGACAAAGCACCGCAGGTAGTGCTCCAGTTGTTGGTTGGTCCGTTCCGTCTGACCGTTAGTCTGTGGGTGGTATCCAGAAGACAGACTATACGTGGAATTGATCAGACGGCAGGAGGCCTTCCAGAACCACGAGGTGAACTTGGGCCCCCTGTCTGAGACGATGTCCCTTGGGATCCCATGCACGTGGACTACGTGTTCTAATATCAGTTCAGCTGTGTTTTTGGCTGACGGGAGTCTGGGGAGGGCCACCAGGTGGACATCTTTGGAGAACCGGTCGACGATAGTGAGAATGGTGTCCTTTCCTTCGGAAACTGGCAGACCCGTGATGAAGTCAATGGCAATGTGTGACCAGGGCCGACGGGGAACTAGGAGTGGTTGGAGATCTCCTGGCGATGGTTGATTGCTGTCCTTGGCCCAGGAGCACACTGGGCACGCCTGGATGAACTCATCAATGTCCTTCCCCATGTTTGGCCACCAGAAGGCGCGTTCGATGAATTGTAGAGTGCGTTGCCTTCCAGGGTGGCCAGAGATGAGAGAGGAGTGCCCCCATTGAAGAACCTCTGGCTTGACGACATCGGGCATATAGAGTCGTCCAGATGGCACACCTGCCGGTTCGGTCTCTGCAGCCTGTGCCTGGCGAACCACCATCTCTATGTCCCAATGGTGCAGTGCGAGGATTTTGGTGTGTGTTAGAACAGGTGCAGGGTCCGCCTGGAGGACGTCTTCCTCTTACTGTCGTGAAAGGGCGTCAGCTTTGGTGTTCTTGGACCCCGGGTGGTATGACAGATGGAAGTTGTAGTCTTCAAAAAACAGAGCCCACCGCGCCTGTCTGGGGTTGAGCTGCTTCAGTGGTGATGAGGTTTTGGTGATCAGTTCAGACAATGAATGGCTCTTGGGTGCCCTGGAGCCAATGTCGCCATTCCTCCAAGGCCCACTTTATGGCCAGCAGCTCGCGGTCCCCTACTCCGTATGACTGCTGAGTGGGGTCAAGTTTCTTGGAGAAGAAGCGGCAGGGATGAAGTTTCTGGTCTGGATCTCGTTTAGAGAGAACGTCCGACGCGTCCACCTCCACAACGAATGGTTTGTTGGCATCTGGATGAAGGAGGATGGGAGCCATAGTGAAGCGGCGGCAGAGTTCATGGAATGCGGCGATGACAGTAGAGGTGAGGTGGAAGGGGTGAGATGATGGGCTCGTCAGAGCAGTTAATGGAGCTGCAACCGTACTGTAGTTCCGGATAAAGCGAGCATAGAAGTTCACAAACCCGAGGAAAGGCTGGAGTTTTTGAGAGTCCTGGGTAGGGGCCAATGACTCACAACCTCCAGCTTCTGCTGGTCCATGGCCACACCCTGGGGTGAGATGACAAAACCCAGGAATGTGGTGGAGCGCTCGTGGAAACGCACTTCTCCAACTTACAGTACAGCTGGTGGGCGAGCAATCTCTTTAGAACTGCTCTGATGTGTTGGACATGTTCATTGACAGTTCGGGAGTAGATGAGGATGTCGTCTAGGTAGACGAACACCCATCAGCCTAACATGTCTCTTAGAACATCATTGATGAATTGCTGGAAGACGTTGCAGAGTCCAAATGGTATCACCAAGCGTTCATAGTGGCCAGTGGGGGTGATGAAGGCCATCTTCCAATCATCACCCTCTCTGATGCTCACCAATTTGTAGGCGCTCCGGAGGTCCAACTTAGTGAAGATGGTGGCACCAGAGAGGGCGTCCAGGGCAGAGTTGGTAAGAGGCAATGGATATCGGTTCTTGATGGTAATCAATACGATAATCAACACATGGGTATAAGCTGCCATCGCGCTTCTTCACAAAGAAGAACCCCGTGGTGGCAGGTGAGGAGAAAGGCCGGCTAGTACCTTGGCAAAGTCCACTGGAAACATATTCCTCCATAGTATGAGTCTCAGTGGCAGATAAAGAGTAGAGGTGGCTGCAGCGGGGCACGACACCTGGCTGAAGGTCAATGGCAAGGTCGTAGGGACAATGAGGAGGTAGGTGAGTCGTCCGTCTTTTACAGAACAAGTCAGCCAGGTCCCGGTAGGCAGCCGCGATGTTGTCTGTGTTGACCTCGGGGGCCTCGGACTCCCTAGAACATGTCCCAGCCCGGGCCCATAGGCAGAGTTCAGAACAAGCCAGCCCCCATTGTAGGATCCGACTTTGTGTGATATGAGTGGGTCGATGTTCATGGTGATGGGTTGGGTTTGGAAGGTGATGGGGCTAGAGGAGAAGGGCCGTCAACAGATGTGATATTTATGGGCTGGGATAACGACTCGGTTTTTAACCCCAGTTTCTTGTCGTAAGAAGAGTCAATGAAGTTCCCAGCAGCACCGGAGGCAATGAATGCAGTACTTCCGACTCGTTTATGGCCAAACTGGAGGTATACTCTTACCATGAGACAGGAATCATTGGTCAGGGTGGTGGAGAGGGAGATGGAACCCGGTGACAGATGGCTCGGTGATGCGTTGTTGAACTGCAATACACGCAGAGGCCCTCTCTGAATCGCCGTTTCCATTCTGCAGCGGTAATTAATTGCATGTGTTCCCCGGCTCCGGTGTCAACCACGGCAGGATGTGGAGAACCGACGGATCCAGTAGTTGCAGTAGCGCATGAGGAGTGAGCTTCCGGAACAGGCGTGTGAGAAAAGAAGGAGGGGGTTGGGGACGTGAAATGGGGCAGTGATGGCGTGATGGGCGGCAGGGTGCAAGGAGCTGGCTTGGGTCGGGCGAGCAGACGCTGGTCGATTCGGAGGGCGAGTTGAATTAAGCCCTCCAACATAGCCGGAAGTTCTCGTCCGGCGAGCTCGTCTTTGATGTGCACAGCCAGTCCCTTGTAGTAGGCCATCCGGAGGACGGAATCTCCCCAGTCAGTCTGAACAGCGAGGGTTCGGAAATCTGCTGTGTAGCGGCTCACAGACGAGCCCCCTTGCCGGAGATGTTATAACTTGAAGTCGGTCTCCACCTCAGCAGCAGGATGTTCAAAAGTGAGTTTTAGCTGGCGAGTGAACTCTGTGTAGGAATAGGTGATATCTGAATCAGATCGAAGGACAGCCATGGCCCACTCAACTGCCTGCCCGGATAGCAATGAGACGAGAAGAGCAGTGCACAGTCAGTCTGTGGAGTATCTGGTGGAATTAAACTCAAACACAAGATCCAACGTGGTTAAAAAAACACTGCATTGCCCAGCCGTGTCATCCAACTTATCTGGTAGAGCTATGAAGACATCAGAAGGGGCGGCGCAGCAGGTGCCAGCTGAGCGGCCGCCCCGCAGAGCGTCGTGTTCTCCTGTCGTAGCTCCGCCACCTCGCAGCGCAAGGCCGCGACATCTTGGATGCCTTCGCAGAGAACCGCCACTTCACTACGGAGCTGATCAATCAGCTTAGCATGTTGGTCAACCACATCGCAGAGGTGAGCATAATCCGCTGGGTTTACTGCTGATGGCTCAGTCATTCTGTCACAGACAAACGAAGATGGATCAGAAGACTAGCAGTTAGCTCTGTAGCGTGGATGGTAAACCCAAACGCGGCAGTAGCGCGAGCAGGCTGAATAACCACGCTGTTTATTTTTAGAACTCTCCCGGAGCGAGAGCAAGAGTTTACTCAAATAAATCTGCATTCTAATAACACACACTCAATCGAAAGTAAAACCCAAGAAAGTGAGTATTCACGATTAGCCGGACGAAGCGTTGGTGATAGCATGGGCAAACTCAATGACTGAGCGATGTGAAACGTCATCTTGTCTCCTTTTATGCTTCCTGAATCGTGACCGTACTACTTCCGGGTCCTCGTGCTGGTCGCATTAGGAGTGCGCATGACATTAAAGTTCTATTTTACTCATAATTGCATATGCTACTCTTTGTCCCTGACAGAAATCTTTCATTTTCTGCACTTTTGTCATATAAACATGATACTAATCTTTAAAAAATCTTTACCTATTAATGCTATCTTTATTAGTAATAACTGCCCTGAAATAACTGTGGGAATTACTCTTGCTGCTGCTCCAGTAACAACATGTCTAGAAACGTCAACAAAACATAATAAGTGTCATGAGGGGACAGAAGTACATCAGTGGTTAAGGCACTGGCCTGCTAATCGAAAAGACCCAGGTTCAAATCCCAGCACCATTAAGTTACCAAATGCTGTAAATGCAAATCAGAGCAATTAGATGGCTCCCTGGATAATAAGATTAACCGAGTGAGGACAAGTAAATAAACATTTTATGTATTTATTTGTATTGATTATACATTGGTGGTTGATAGTAATAAAGTTTTTAAAATGTAAAATAGGTTTAGAATATATATATATATATATATATATATATATATATATTGAGCATTTGGTTAAGGGGCCTCAGAGGAAATCATGGCCATTTTCAAAAGACACATTTTATTAGATCCTTCCTATTCACATGTGGTTACCTTTTAATACCCTTTGCTCTGTGCATATAGAAATGACCATAGCATAATTAAATAACCATAATTAAATAATCCTCTCTGGTATTCACTGACCAAGTCACTGGTAACTAATTAAAGAAACATTGGCCCGTTAATCCCAGAAGGCCAATGTGATGTAAATGCCAACAACTGCAAGAAAAAATTACAATTAAAAAGCGTTTTACTAAGCAACATGTGCCTCCCAAAACTATTTGCTAGATTCCAATCTGTAACATGCTTTCTCAAATCAATATTTCAATGCTTGAAGCATTTAATATGTCAATTCAAAGGTGAATGAAATTTATGTTTAGTTTAAAGATCATTCACAGGGTTTAATATAATTATTTTTATTGCATTATTGGCTGTCTTGACTTTAAAATACACCTAGTGTGATTGTTTTGTCAAAGGTTTAAATTGCATCTAGATGTAAATACATATAAATGCATAAATGTACATCTAGGGTGAATTCTGTGGCTTGCATTGTGTTGCTGTGAAAGACTCTGGATTCATCATACCCTTAGCATAATTAAGCTGTCACTGTATTAATAATAATAATAATAATAATAATAATAATAATAAACAAAATAAATGAAAATATCTATGAAATTAATGTTTTATAACTAATAATTAGAAAAATCAAAAGACCATTGCCTACTTGTGTAATGCAGTGATCCTGTCCTTGGCCCAGAGTATTCAGTGAAATTACTTTTTACAACTTCACTTTCTAAATAACTAGGCATCCAAACAATTAATAAAAACAACCTACAAGGGCCCAATACCACTAAAAGTTCACATATTAATTTTAATTTCATAATATTGTATATTAATGTCATATATTTGCAGAAAGAATTACAATAAAAAAATATTTAAAAAATTAAATAAAAACTTGTGCAAACCCAATCTCAAGGTATAGCATCCCAATGGAATTATTAGCAACACTGTTTATTAGTGGAAAATCCATGTACAAAATACAACCTGGGAGACTCTAAACAAGTCCCGAAAGGTCAATTACTATTTACCCATGTTATTAGGACCTCATTAACAGAATTCCCAATTTGTCTCATTAATGGAAAGCTTGTATCATTATGATGATGTAAAATTTAGCTAAAATGTCCCAAAGGACAGGAAAAGCAACATTTGTGACATTATGTTGTTGAAGACAACTTTGGTATTTTGAAATGTATGGTTATCATTTTTAAATAGGTGTTTGTGATATCTGGTGCATCAAATTGACATGATTATTATTAAGTTTTTTTTTTTTTTAATGTATTAGTATTTTTTAATTGTTTAAATTGATGAATGTGCAGGGTGCCCTGTTATAGACTGATATCTCATGAATGATGTTTCTGCCTCAGGACCAGTGTTACCCTGGATAGGCTCCATGCACACAGTATCTCTGACCAGGATTCTTGATAAAAAATGAGTAAATATTTATCTGAATTAGTTCTGGAGAGTAATGCAGTCAGTAATATTTGGGTCTCACAGCTCCAGGGCTTCTAAGTTCAGGGTACTGTCTGTGCATTAAAACAAATTCTCTGGTTTTTGAAGCAGTTTTCATAGGGTTGTGGCCTGAAGCTGATTGCATAGACCATGAAGGCCAACCCGAAAAGAGACATTCTGGTATACTGAGGACTTCCTAAGTGATTCACCAACTGTTGCCATACCATCCAGCAACATAATATGAACTATAAAGTATATATAAAATCACAATGGTTATGGTTTAAAATAAATGAAAAAAAAAAAAGTGACACATGTTGGTTAAAATCATGTATCAATGCTCCACATTAGTAACCACGTTTTATGAAAATGTATCCCAGGGATTTTTTTTTTTTGTGTGTGTGTTTATCTGTAATATCCTCAGGTCCTGTGTCTGCTGCCATCTCTTTGGTCTCTTCCCTGGCAAAGAATCTAGGAATGGGTTGGGAACACAAAGTATACACCATTTCATCCTTCACAGTCACAATGGCAGTACAGTACCAAATTTGACCATTTGGGTGGAAACACACTGGAGTCCCAACTCCCTTTGGCTAGAACAGTCATGATCTTTTAGAATGCACCTTATTTAGCCTGTAGGCTTAGTTTGTGCATTTTACTATTAATAAGTAAGAGGACAAGGCGGGGAAATAAAACATGCCACACTTTTTTTCTTCGTTTTGGTGTTACTATTATAAATTGATCAATCACAAAAAAATTTCCTGATAATGTGAAATTTATAGTTGTAAATTTAATGATAAATGGCTAAATGACAAACACTCACAAAATCACACATAACACACACACACACGCACGCACACACACACACACACACACACACACACACATACAAAAAAAGAACGATACAGTATCTGCATATCAAGAGTGTATTTTTACATTAGGCTCCAGAATTAGTTCTGTTTATTTTTTATAACATTAACATTATTATTTATAATAATATTAAAAATATAAAAGTATTTATTTGTTCATTCATTTAGTTTTTCCTTCCTTCCCTTCCTCTCTTCTTCCTTGGCATTGGTATGTCAGCACTATCTCTAAAGCACAACAGTAAAAGTTTACCAAAAGATTCTGAAAAAGGTCATGAAGTACTGCTGGGCCTTTCCCATAATATTATTACCCCACGTTACATTCTCTGTTACAGTTAGGTCGAGAAATTTAAAGCTGTTGACTCCCCCCCCCCTACAATCTCAATTACGATAGTAAGTAGTAAGTGAGGGGGGACTCCAGTGGGATGTTCACTGTATAATGAGTTTAGTGTGTGTCTATTTGCACACACTATAAGCAATTTGTTATAAATGCATTTGCAAGTCACCGAACTAAAATCAACAAAGAGTGGTATGGCATCCTTGATGCACTTACTTACCAACCTTTCCTTACAATTTGCAAGTATACAGTACAACCGGTCTGTAATAATTTAAACAGGTAAAGTTTGAGCTTTTCAGGATGGGAACGATTGTAGTTTTTTTTTTAGGCATACTGGTTCCCATGATGTGGACAGCAGTACGTTAAACACCTCCGCCAGTTTAGCTGCACAGTCATTGAGCACCCAACCTTGCACTCCATCAAGTCCGGCAGCTTTCTGGGATTGATGTCTTACTTCATGACTGCTCAGGACTGGGGCAGTATCATTAGAGGGCACAGTGGTCGATTAAAAGAGAGAGGTTAAAAGATATACAGCAGTTAAACGAGAAAGGTGTTGTTCTCTTATAGTCTGTTAAGACTCTAATTCCCTCCCACACCTGTTGGGAGTTGGTGGAGTTGTTAAAATGAGCCTCAATCTGCCATTTATATTATGTTTTGGCAATTTTATGCCCCTCCTAAATGCAGTCCTGGCAGTACTAGATGCTGTCCTGTCCCTGGATTTAAATGCTACATCCTTGGTTCTAAAAAACAGTTGGACCTTGTGTGTCATTGAAGGTTTCTTAGTGGAAAACACATGTACCTGCTCTTAGAATGTCACTTTGTCCACACAGTAATTGATGTGATCTAGAACTGATGAGATGTATACATCCAAAGACTCAGGTGTGAGGGATCCGTGGCCTCTGAATACCTCCCAGTCTGTGGAGGAGAAGCACTCCTGGAGGTCTATGTCATCCTCAGACCATGATCTTATAGTCCTTACAGTGATCCCAGCAATTTTATTTCTTGGGGTATACCTTGAATGTAGCAAAAATGACAGATGGTCAGACAGGCCAATGTGTATACCTGGTCTTCTTATCCAAGTCTGCCGTCCTAAACAGCTCATTTGCGGTGAAGCCTGTCAGTGCAATAGCCGCCTCTGGGATGGTGCTATCTAGTCAGGTTTTTGGTGAAAATCATGCTCCAACAACAAAATCCTCTGCGTCGCCAATTCCAGTTGGATTTCATCCATCTTGTAGCAGATCGACAGGCATAAAAAAGGTTCTAATATACTGTAAGGAGACCAAACACACAATAGTATAGATAATAATGACCTAGAAGCAGTTGAATTGAACAAAACACATTAGGAGCATGAGCACACACAAAGGGGAAAACCATGAGATTTCTTATATTTTTATTCATTGATCAAATTTGTCGTCTTACGTGTAATTCTTAGTTTCTTTTATCTTACAATTCCAAAAATAAAATGTATGTGTCAGGTTACAGTGAAAGAGGACGCAAGTGCAGGTAAAAGGCAGTGTTTAATCAGCGTTGTAAACAAAACACGGGTAAGCAATAATCGTAGTCAAAAGGACAGGCAAGGGTCGGTCGATCGGCAAAACACACAATCTAGGGTAGGCAAAGAATCGGAACCAATTAAACGGAGCAAGGTCATACACAATAAGACAATCACGAGAATAAAGGCTTGGTAATGTCTGGAAAAACTCACGAGAGCGTATACTTCGCAAAGTCCTTCAGTTGCTGAGCCCTATTTAAGCATCAGGTTAATTGGTAGCAGGTGTTCTAGAATTCAGGTGACCTGGAACGAGACTGTTGGGAATTGTAGTTTGTTTCTGCCCTGATTGTAGGCGGATGTGGGTTCACCTGCTCTGCCGCTTTGGCTGGTCTGACAGAGCCCCCCCTTAAGGAGCTACGATTCTCCTCCTTGGTCTTCCTCTAGGTCGTGGAGCTGGCCGGTTTGGATGGTTGTTGTGGAACTCCTGTATCAATAGTGGGTCCAGTATATCCTGTGCTAGAACCCAGCTTCTTTCCTCTGGTCCGTACCCCTCCCAATCGATTAAGTATTGCATCTTACCCTGTCGGTGACGTGAGTCTAGTATAGTCCTGATCCTGTAAGCTGGTTGACCCTCTACCTGGATAGGTTCTGGGGAGTCGTCCTCATGTGACGTTTCGTCCAATGGGCCTCTTCTGACTGGTTTTAGTTGGGACACATGAAACGTGGGCGCGATTCGACAGTGCTGAGGTAGTTCTATTTTGTAGGTTACGTCGTTGATTCTTTGTAGAATTTTATATGGTCCAATGTACCTGTGGTATAATTTCCTGCTCTCCTCGTTTACCCGTAGGTTCTTAGTCGAAAGCCAGACTCGATCTCCCGGTTCATATGTTATGTTGTGTCCTTGATGTCGGTCTGCAAACCTTTTATTCGATTCTGCTGCTTTCTCAAGGCGCTGCTGTGTCTGTTCCCATACCTGCTCACTTCTCCTGAACCAATCATCTACTGCTGGGGAGTCTGTGATGTTGGCGTTCCATGGAAACAGCGGAGGTTGATATCATAGGACACACTGGAATGGGGTTAATCCTGTGCCTGAGTGAATGAGGGAGTTCTGTGCATATTCTGCCCATTGAAGAAACTGAGCCCAATCCCTCTGATTATCTGCACAGTATGTTCTCAGGAAGCGGCCGATTTCCTGGTCCGCTCGTTCGGTTTGGCCGTTTGCCTGAGGGTGATATCCTGACGTCAGACTGACGGTGACCCCCATTTTCTCCATAAAATTTTTCCAGACTTTAGAAGTGAACTGGGTCCCTCGATCACTTACTATATCCTCTGGTATACCGAAGTTTCTGAACATGTGCTGGAACACTAATTCAGCTGTTTGGAAAGCTATTGGGAGCTTGGGTAGTGCGATTAAACAAATTGATTTGGAAAAGTGGTCCGTTATTACCAGAATGACCGTGTCACCCTGGGATGATGGCAGGTCTGTGATAAAGTCTATGGCTATATGTGACCATGGTCTCTTGTGGTACGGGTAGTGGTAATAGTTTACCTGCTGGGAGGGCACGGGGTGTCTTGGCTTGTGCGTAAGCTGAGCAGGTGGCTATGTACTGGTTTATGTCCCTTCTCATGCTTGGCCACCAGTACTTTCCTTGGAGTAAACTGAATGTTCGTAGTGTGCCTGGGTGTCCGGTAGCTGGTGATGTATGTGCCCAGGTAATCAACTTATTACGTGTGTGTGTCGGTACAAACTTCTTGCCTGCTGGACACTGTTTTGGGGTTCGTGAGGCTGGGAACTTCTTTATCTCCCTTTCAACTTCCCACAGTATTGCTCCCACCACTTGGTGCTTGGGTATGATCTCTTCACTTCTGTCCTCCCGAGGCGGAGCTTCATGTATGCGGGATAGGGCGTCAGCTTTTGTGTTCTTTGATCCAGGACGGTAAGATATGATGAAATTAAATCTCGTGAAAAAGAGTGCCCATCTTGCCTGTCTGGCGTTCATTCGTTTGGCTGCTTTGATGTATTCAAGGTTTTTATGATCAGTGTAGATGATAAATGGGTGCTCTGCTCCTTCCAGCCAGTGGCGCCATTCCTCAAGAGCGAGCTTTATTCCTAGTAATTCTCGATTGCCCACATCATAGTTACGTTTAGCTTGAGTTAGTTTTCGAGACATAAAAGCGACTGGATGCAGATTGGGCCTGTCTCCGAACCTCTGTGATAATACTGCTCCAACTCCTGTTTCAGATGCATCAACTTCCAGGATGAATGGTTTCAATGGGTCGGGATGTTTTAGAATGGTTCCACCTCATTTTCTTCTTGACTTCCTTGGTTAGATTGGTCAGTGGAGCTGCAATTTTACTGAAATTTCTGATAAAACATCTGTAGAAGTTTGCAAATCCTAGGAAGCGTTGTAGCTCCTTTACTGACTTGGGTATTGGCCAGTCTCTGACAGCTGCTACCTTTTCCTCATCCATTTGCATTCCCTCAGAGTCTATAATGTAGCCCAGGAAGGAGATTTTCTTCTTGTGGAACTCACACTTTTCTCCTTTTACATACAGGTGATTATTGTGCAAGCACGTGAGAACGCTCTTGACATGACTAATGTGCATGGGCAAGTCTGGGGAGTAGATTGGGATGTCATCGATGTAAGCAATTACGAACTTTCCCAGTTTCTCTCTGAGAATCTCATTGATCAAACTTTGAAACACAGCAGGTGCAGAAGACAGGCCATAGGGCATCACACAATACTCATAATGTCCAGAGGTGGTGCTAAAGGCAGTTTTCCATTCATCTCCTTGTCTGATACGGATGAGATTATAGGCACTTCTAAAGTCCAGCTTATTGAACACTTTTGCTTCTCTCTGTTGCTCCAAGGCTGCAGGTACTAGGGGTAATGGATAGCGATACTTTACTGAAATTTTATTTAATTCTCTGTAGTCCACACAGGGCCTTAAACCACCCCCTTTTTTCTCCACAAAAAAGAAACTGGCTCATGCAGGGGATGTGGGTGGATGGATATATCCCTGTTGGAGGGCTTCTGAAATGTATTACTCCATTGCGCGCGTCTACTTCTGTGATAGGGGGTAAATTTGTGCTCTGGGAAGATTTGCTCCTTCCAACAGCTGAATGGCGCAGTCATACAGTCGATGTGGAGGTAGTCCACTTGCCCTTTCTTTACTGAAGACTTCCCTGTATACTGTGGGTATTGCTGTTACTGTGGTGGGTTCCGGGCTTTCGACTGACGTGGAGGCTGCCGTAATGTGAACCTTTGAGATGCAGTGGGTCTGGCACCATGTTGACCATTGGATGATTTCTCTTCCCCTCCAGGAAATGAGTGGATCATGTTTCTGCATCCAGGGAAATCCTAGTATAACTGGAAATTTGGTGGATATAGTGATCAGGAAGGATATGCTTTCGTAATGGGACCCTCCCACACAAAGTGAAACTGGTCTGGTGCATTGAGTGACAGTCACTCCTCCAATAGGTCCGCCATCCAGTGCCTCAATGTTGATTGGACGAGACAGGTTGATTAGCGGAATACTCAATCTTTCGGCAGTTGTCCGATTCATAAAATTTCCTGCAGCTCCAGAATCGATTAATGCTGAAACGACATCGGCATTTTCTGAGTGTGTTATTCGAACTCTTAAGCACATGTTAGGTGAAGAGCGGTTAATTATTTTACTCACTGCGCTTTGGGGTGGGGCAGTGCCGGAGCGCTCCCTTCCTCTCTTGTAGACGACAGTCGGCGATATTGTGCTAAGCGCTGCCACAGTAGTAACACAATCGTTCCCTCCTGCGGTGTAGACGCTCGCTCTCTGATACTCTCATTCTCCCCAGTTGCATGGGCTCATACTCATTGGTCTCGTCCGAGACATAACTTTCCATTTTCCCCACCTTTCTGGACATTAGTGCATCTAGACAAATAGTCATGTCGATTAATTCATCCAATGATGCCTTCTCATCCTGACACGCGAGTTCAGTCAGGATTTCTTTATTGAGTCCTCTGCGAAATGCCCCTTTTAGAGCCGATCCATCCACTTCCAGCAGCGAGTATGCGAAAATTCAGTGTGTATTCAGCAACACTGTGTTTTCCCTGATGGAGAGTCAACAACTGTTCGCCTACCTCTTTACACTCCAGAGCGTGGTCAAAAACTCGTTTAAAAAGTTCGAGAAAATGTTGAAAGGAAGTGGTGTTCTCCCCCCCCTTGATTCCACACCGCCGTGGTCCACTTAAGAGCCTTTCCAGTCAAAAGAGTGATGAACTGGGCAATTTTTCCTTGTTCACTGATGTTTTCTTTTCCCGCGAAGTAAAGAGAACATTGGAGAATAAAACCCTGGCATTCTGCTGGGTCTCCGGCATACTTGTCGGGACGTGTGACGAGCGCAGCAGTGGGAGTGACGTTTGGAGTTATCACCTGGGTCGGGAGCAGAGCAGGTGGGCTCGTAGCCGTCGCCTGGCGTAGTTGTTCCAGGGTCTCCTTCATGCGATGTTGTTCCTGCTGCATCTGCATCATGTCCATCCGAATCTGCGTGATGTCCTGGCAAAGTTCGTTTAGTACGCGGGCATGACTTAGGAGTGCTTTTCGCACGTTTACTTCCCCCGCTGCGTCCATGGTGGCGAAGTATTCTGTCAGGTTACAGTGAAGGAGGACGCAAATATAGGTAAAAGGCAGTGTTTAATCAGCATTGTAAACAAAACACGGATAAGCAATAATCGTAGTCAAAAGGACAGGCAAGGGTCGGTCGATCGGCAAAACACACAAACTACTAGGCAAAGAATCGGAACCAATTAAACGGAGCAAGGTCATACACAATAAGACAATCACGAGAATAAAGGCTTGGTAACGTCCGGAAAAAACTCACGAGAGCGTATACTTCGCAAAGTCCTTCAGTTGCTGAGCCCTATTTAAGCATCAGGTTAATTGGTAGCAGGTGTTCTAGAATTCAGGTGACCTGGAACGAGACTGTTGGGAATTGTAGTTTGTTTCCGCCCTGATTGTAGGCGGATGTGGGTTCACCTGCTCTGCCGCTTTGGCTGGTCTGACAAATATGTTTATTGTCAATATTACTGTGGGTAACATTCAGCTTCCAGAGTGCTATGTGATATTAATAGAGTTACTGCCTTTTATGCTCTTATTTCAGTGTATGCACTGAACATATTTCAATTATAGGGTCCTGACATACTCTAGTGACACATATGCATCATTACCTTTGAGGTCTTTGGAGGACAAACCAATCAAATATAAATGCCTAATACCATGGTCTTCTCTTGACTTACAGTACCTGAAAGACCTGCATCTTTTGTCATGTAAGTGTGTCATATGTAAACAAAAAATTGCCTGAGTGTTATTAAATAAGTAATCATAATAATTACTAAAATTGTCCTACAACATTACAAATACACACTAACATATCAGTATTGTCCTTTTCTATATGCATTTCTGACACAGGCTTTAAATGGCACTTCAGTTTACAAACAACACATTTACATTCAACCTTCAAATTGCAAGATTTGATGTCTTGCCAGAAGCTGTTTATCCTGTTTTTATCACTGGATCTTTGTGCTATTTGTGTGCAGTTTTCTTTAATGTAACAATTTTAGCATTGATTGTTACCCAGCAAAGTCTTCACAAACCAATGTTTTACATTTTGTTCAGCCTTCCTCTGGCAGATTTAATAGGAATCACCTGTGCTCTTCCCAGGGTGCTTGTTGATATTCTAACTGAAAAAAATATGGTCTACTATCCAACATGTGTTCTGCAGGGCTTTTTGCTTCATTTGTATGGAGGTAGTGTACTTTTTATTCTTGCTGCCATGTCATTTGATCGTTATATAGCTATATGCAAGCCACTCAGATATAACTCTATAATGGGTCCTTACATGGTTGGTGGTGTCATAGCTCTGGCTTGGGGACTTGACATAGCTATGGTTGTTGTATTATTTGCCCTTCAAGCTAGATTTTCAAAATGCAAGACTTTCATTTCTAATGTGTATTGTGATAATTTTTCTTTGCTCCAATTGTCATGTGGTGGTGATTTTTTTGTAAACAACATCTATGGATTATCTATAACTGGAGTCATGCAGGGAATAAGTGTGACTGTTCAATTATTCTCCTATGTACAGATTCTTAAAGTCTGCATGCCCCACACACAAACGGATGCTAGAAGTAAGGCTGTAAACACTTGTTTAGCACAGTTAATTACATTTGGCCTTTATGAAATTGTTTCTAATATTACTATACTTTCATATCGTTTTCAGAATGTACCATCTAATACACAAAAAATATGTGGTATGTTGACTTTCACAGTTCTTCCAGTTGTTAATCCAATAATCTATGGAATTAAAACAAGAGACATAAGAAAAGCATTTTTCACACTGATGAATAAAAAACACAAGGTTGTAACAACCTTGTTGTCCCAGACACAATAATTTACAAACAGCTAAAACTGTAATACCCTGTTATTTTGTTTTTTAAATACACCATGCAAGGATAATTACATAAAATATAAATTTAGCTTTCCTTCAACCATCAAGAACTGCAGTTCAGCAAGGGTTAATATGCTCTAGCAAAAGCTTGTAAATGTAAGAAGGCCTCGTAATTATTATGAACTATTGTAATCATTATATGCATTATTTATGTAATGGTACACTGTTGCATTCAGAAGGTACATTACATTAATTAAATAGATTAATAATGAACATGAATGGCATGCCACTATTGAGTTGGTAATTATTATTATTATTATTATTATTATTATTATTATTATTATTATTGTCTTTTTCTGGCACAAAATTATTGTTATTCATCGTTAAAATATGGTAAAATGGTGCAGAATATATTATTATTATTATTATTATTATTATTATTATTATTTTTTTTTTTTTTTTTTTTTTACCCAAACAGGGTAGGACATTTTCATTGAATGCCCCTAAGCATGCTTCAGTTTAAATCTGCTTGCCTATTTGACCTCTATTCTTTGCAGAATTGGTCATTGAAATTGGTACAGCCTATACATTCTTACACGATTAAGGCTCCTAAAGCTTAAAGTTGGCTTGCTTTGTTTATTTTTATGTGATGATTTGAGGTCATGCTCAAGAATTCTGAGGTAGTCTGCTATGCTATCAGCAAAATGTCCGCAAAGGATGTTACTACCATCATGCTTAACAAATTTTACAGTTCTATTCAGGATAAATGTTCAGAACTGTTTTTCTTTGTTTATGTGGTCAGCTGTAAACTTTAGTCTAGATTCAAGGTATTAATTTTAGAGCAAGGATTCATTTCTTGAATTTTAGCTATCTAGCCTTAGCAATGTAAAATTCATTTGACTTCCTCAACATTGTACTGTAGCTGCTTCCAGGCCATTTCATGGCTCTGTCTTAGTGGTTCCTAGGCTGTTCCAATTTCCTTTTAGCTAATGTCAGTCTGTGTATTCTTCCAGACCAATAAAAAGTTTATACACATTCTAATAACTTTAACTTCCGCAGGACTGTTTAAAATGATCTTGGTAATATTTAGAAATGGTTCCAAGAGACATTCATGATTTTGTACAGTGAGTGTGGTCAAGCAAACCTTTCTTCCCAGACAAAAGCTACGGAATTAGCTGTACTCAATATTGATAACTAACAGGGATTTGAGAAATCTTGGTTTTGGCAAATTAAATAACAAAAAACTAAATTAATAAACAAAAAACTAAACTAAAACATGTAACAGTTTGTAACATGTGTAAACAGTAAAAAACAACCAACAATAAAAATTGTAAAACATATATATTTTTATACATTTTAAAATAAAAAACTAGCAGCCAAAAATAACATGTTCCTGATAGTAGGATCTGATAGTGTTAACTATTTGAATATATCAAAAACAACATACAGTATCATCTGTGTGATAATATGTCGACAATAAGCGCCATAAAAAGACATGAATCTATATTTTCAAGTCAATATCTTTATATGCACATATAAAAATAATTGTCGCATGAATCTCCATGAAATGCTTCAGGCATTTTATAATAACGGTTGGATAACTTCACACCTATCATGAGTGAAAGGTGAGAAGTGCATAAAAAAAAAAAATATATATATATATATATATATATATATATATATATATATATATATATATATATATATATATATTTTTTTTTTTGTAATCCACTAAACAAACACACTATTTGTCATATATAAAAATACTTTTAAAATCAGGACTTTGAACACAGGTTCAAGTTCAAGGAAGATAGAACAGACACACACACACACACACACACACACACATGGCGCCTGTGCGCACAAACAGAAACACTTATCTATTGGGATTTACTTTAACTTTTTTTAAAGATAAAGTGCAGGTTAATTTGTTTTATTTTGACTTTATATATTTTATTAATTATTTTTCTGTATTTATTTTTTTGGGCTGTGGAACGAATTATTTGAGTTTTCATTATTTCTTATGGGAAGGTTTGATTTGGTATGATTTTGCGAGTGTTTTGGAATACGAGCCCACTTCCGGAACGAATTAAGCTCGTAATGCAAGGTTTCACTGTACATGTTTCAAGCAGAGCAGGTCATGATTTAAGGGAAATAAGACTTCGCCAGAGCTGGAACAGAGCTGGAACAGGGCTGCACAGGGGGCCTGCCTGTTGACCACTGCATGAGGCTGGGCCAGCTTGATGATGAGCACTGTCCCTTGCTTTGGTAGCTCCTGCAGCACGCTGGATTATATGCTGTGGTAGGAGCAATGACTTGGTACATTTCCAAAATGCAGGTTTTTCCTGTGAAAGTCTGGAACTTTTTAGAATTTAGCATACAGAGCAATCAGCAATTTAGCAGAGATGAAGTGCAGTGGCTAATGGACTGGTCTAAAGACAATATCCTTTCTCTGAATGTCGATAAGACAAAAGAGATGGACGTTGACTTCAGAAGGACACGGAGCAACCGGTCTCCGCTGAACATCCACGGCCACCTGGAAGAGAACCTCACCGGGTCCCTCAACACCAGCTATCTGCACAAGAAAGCCCGACAACATCTTTTTGTCATAAGAAGGCTGAGGAAGCACAACTAAAGCAAACACAACTATTAATTTATTGTGTATATTTAACTTCATTTAATCATTAAGTTATATAAAGAATAATGTGCCTACCCACTCACTGTTATTATTATTATTTTTTTTTTATTGAAAGATGCCTGCATGTGTATGCAAAAAGACGAAATACAACAAATAATTGTGTATAAAAAGTTAGCCTAAAACAATATTGTATTCAGTGTAGAAGCAAACGAATTTTATTTTGTTTTATAACATTTATTTCATGATAAATGTGTGTATATCCCAGATTAAAACAAGGAAAAAAGATGTGCTCAGCTTTAGCTCATTGTGAAGTGGACAAAAGGTTTAGGAAGGAAACTGAGACATTCATTTTCATTATTGTACAAAACCTGAGTGAATTACAGTGTAACCTTGGATTATGAACATAATTCGTTCTGGAAGCTGGCTCATATATCAAAACACTCATAAACCAATAATTATAAAAACTAATTAATAAAAAAAAAGTTAAAATAAAACAAATGAAGCTGTACTCTACCTTTTAAAAAATGAAAGAAAGAAAAAAAAACAATAGATGTGTTTTCGTTTGTTCGCGCAGGTGCTGTGTGTGTGTGTGTGTGTGTGTGTGTGTGTGTGTGTGTGTGTGTGTGTAAGGAGGGGTGTGCGTAAAGGGGCATGGTGTCCAATGACATGTGCGCACACAAAGTACAGACTCTCTAAAGAGATGCATGCTTTTGCTTTACACGCGTGCATACGTATTATAATAAACAGTACACACGCGGTGTACACACATCCATAAAAACACAAAATAAAAGATGTTTTACATGCACACACATGGTCACAGTGTTATAATAAACAGTACACGAGTGCATGGATGTTGATTATACAGTACCAGTGCATGCCCTAAGACTGAGCAGGGGAGACAATTACCCACAATTCTGCAGCGCAAGAGAGAGAAAAATTATTGGCTTAGTTGTGATCACGTGATGCTTAGCCTCAAAACAAGAAGCACATGCATGCTACATGATACGTAGTAAACCAAGACTTGCTCGTTTTTCAAGTCAAAATGAATTAAAAATCTTGCAGAACACTCTAGCAAACCGTCTTACTCGCAATCCAATGTTCCACTGTACACTTAAAAAGGATCATGTCTAACTACGAAGTTTGATTTAACTGGCACCATTAAATTTTGGTTTGAGGAACTTGCAGAAGTGACATGCAATCAAATGCGTAAAAAAGTCCATTTGTTCATGATATAAAAACTAAGCAAACTGCAATCACCCATGCATGTGGCTTGCTTTCAATAGGCGCCTGAAAGAGATTAACACAATATCAGCATCAATAGACACGCAAAGACTGAGACTGAAACTTGACTGTTATGTGCCCGAGATCACGATCTGCGAACTGCCGCAGCAGTTTGATAGATTACTTTTCTTGAGGTGCACATTCTTAATGGCTACATCTGTATGTTTTTAGTTGCTGCCATTGCTCTGAGCCTTTGCCGTTTAGTTTGAACACAGTGATTTTTTTTCTCATCTTCATCCTCATAGACATCTATATGCCAACCATTTATACATTTACAGTAGGACCCCAAATTTCATTCCCCTTTATTACTCATCACTCAGCTCAAACTTAACTGATTTTCCAAATATATTATGGCAAACATGTCAACATTGGCGATGAACGGTTTAATCTGGTGACAAATATGTTGCAAGTTTCTACAGAGCCTTTTAATCAAAATATGTTGTTTACAGATGTGGGTTTAGTCTTTGAGGTGCCTTTTAATGTATTTTCATGTTAATTTTCAGTCTTGCATATCATTTTTAGTTTAGTTTTTTTTGCAAATGAACAATTCTCTATAGAGTAATAGAAAAGTCTTATTGAGCTTCCAGTGCGCTTTATAATGTTAGTGGTACTAGTGCCTTAGTCTTCTCCAGTGTGTTAGAGATTTTTAATATTCTCTAGTGACACATATGCATCATTAACATAGTCTTTTGAGAGCATCCTAACCATATATAAATGTCCAATACCATGATTTTCTTTTGACCTACCTGAAAGACCTACATCTTTTATCATGTAAGTGTCATAAGTTAATAATAAATTGCTTAAGTATTAAGGAATTATAAACATTGCTAATAATGTGCTACAAAATTGCAAATACACACTAACATATCTGTATCTGCCTTTTCTATATGCATTTCTGACACAGGTTTTAAATGGCACTTCAGTTTACAAACAACACATTTACCTTCAATCTCCAAATTGCAAGATTTGATGTCTTGCCAGAAGCTGTTTATCCTGTTTTTATCACTGGATCTTTGTTCTATTTGTGTGCAGTTTTCTTTAATGTAACAATTTTAGCATTGATTGTTACCCAGCAAAGTCTTCACAAACCAATGTTTTACATTTTGTTCAGCCTTCCTCTGGCAGATTTAATAGGAATCACCTGTGCTCTTCCCAGGGTGCTTGTTGATATTCTAACTGAAAAAATATGGTCTACTATCCAACATGTGTTCTGCAGGGCTTTTTGCTTCATTTGTATGGAGGTAGTGTACTTTTTATTCTTGCTGCCATGTCATTTGATCGGTATATAGCTATATGCAAGCCACTCAGATATAACTCTATAATGGGTCCATACATGGTCGGCGGTGTCATAGCTCTGGCTTGGGGACTTGACATAGCTATGGTTGTTGTATTATTTGCCCTTCAAGCTAGATTTTCAAAATGCAAGACTTTCATTTTTAATGTATTTTGTGATAATGTTTCTTTGCTCCAACTGTCATGTGGTGGTGATTTTACTGTGAACAACATCTATGGATTATCTATAACTGGAGTCATGCAGGGAATAAGTGTGACTGTTCAATTATTCTCCTATGTACAGATTCTTAAAGTCTGCATTCCCCACACACAAACGGATGCTAGAAGTAAGGCTGTCAACACTTGTTTAGCACAGTTAATTACATTTGGCCTTTATGAAATAGTTTCTAGTATTACAATACTTTCATATCGTTTTCAGAATGTACCATCTAATACACAAAAAATATGTGGTATGTTGACTTTTACAGTTCTTCCTGTTCTTAATCCAATTGTATATGGAATTAAAACAAGAGACATTAAAAAAGCATTTTTCACACTGATAAATAAAAAACACAAAGTTGGATTAACAGAAGTATCACACAAAAAATGTATGAATATGCGCAACAATTAGTGTAGTTGTAAGCAGCCAAAACTGTAAGAAACTGTGATTTTGTTTGTTAAATACACCATGCAAGAATAATTACATAAAATATAAATTGTACTCTCCTTGTACATCTTTGCCAAAATGACAAATAAAATAGAATATAAATAACAGGTCTGTAAAGATATGGTATGATACTATGGTATGATAATTTACCGTTAGCCTCATTTGGCAAAAATTATATAAAATTCTCCTCATTTCAAATGGAATGTAAATTACATACACTGAAAGGCAAATGTTTAGTGATATTTTTGTGAAATTTGCTGGGGGCGTTAAACTAAAACGGTAGGAAATGTACAAAAAACTAAAGGGTAGGAAATGTACAAAATTTGGTTGAATGTCTATTAGCGTCTTTCGCAGATGTATATGATATCCATCAGCCTTCTTCAGAATTCTGCTCCCATATTTAACCTCTATTATTTGCAGAATTGGTAATGTTTAATTAATTTGGCTGGTTTTCTGGTATGGATGAAGTCTGCAATGCACCACTGGCAGTAAAACATCTGCAATGCATGTTACTACCAGCATGCTTAACAAATTGTACTGTTCTCTTTAGGGAAAATGTTTTATCTTTCCTTCTCAAAACCTACGTCTTTCCTCCATAAGGGTAATCTTCCTCCAGAACAGTTTTTCTTTGTCTATGTGGTAAGCTGCAAACCTGAGAAAAGCTACAGTATTAGCTGTAGTCAATATTGATATACCTAACAGAGATTTGAGAGGTCTTGGTTTTGGCAAATTAAATATCTAAATAACACTTTGAGACTGTCAGCACCACTGAATTAATGAATTAAAAATGTGTGTGTGTGTGTGTGTGTGTACAGTGTATATATATATATATATATATATATATATATATATATATATATATATATATATATATCTCCTTTGTTGACATGATTAAATAAATTGTAGCATTTTGCTCCTAATTCTTGGGGAGCATTTATTTGCAAGATGTTTTAAATACAGTTAAACATAAACAGTTGAAATTATAAAATATAATATTCTTTATACATTATTAAAAAACTAGCAGCAAAGATTGGCAAAAGATAGGCAGATGTGCATAACAATCCATGGTCAACAAAACACTACTCCTTTTAATTATTATCACTTTGGCTACTCCCATTATGGATCGCCATAGCGGACCGCTTGTTTACCACTAACTCTAACTCTGTCTACCACATCTTCACTTGTTACTCCAACTTTTTGCATGTCCTCCCTCACCACATCCATAAACCTCTTCTTGGGCCTTTCTCTTTTCCTCCTGCCTGGCAGCTCAATCTATAATATTGAACTATCGAGTGACTGAAGTCACAAGTCCTCAGAGAGCAGCTGTCTGCATCATCCAAGGACAAGCCCATCTTTGGAGAAAAGTGGAACTGTCCCCAGTCACCACACGCATCCCAGACAGACCACACGGGGCATCCATGCGATGAGATCTCCAACCAGAAGTAGGACACCTGGACGAGTCAGACAGCTCTAGGGGGCAGAGGGAGTCTAGATCACTGGCAGCTCAGGAGCGGCATGTATATAGGATTTAAAAAGGCCATCACAGTCCCCTGATGTAAACATCATTGGACATTTGTGGCTAGATCTTAAAAGAGCTGTGCATGCAAGGCTACCAAAGAATATTACAGAGCTAAAAGCCTTTTGCAAGGAAGAATGGGAGAAAACCCCAAGTACAAGAACTGAAAGGCTTAGCTGTTGCTATGTAGGGTGCCCAAACTTTTTCACAGTGCTACAATAATGTTTTTAGTTTTTATCTTAGTTCAATTTATGACATAAAAAGTAACTATGCACCAATGTTTGCTGAAAATATTGTGCATTTCCTCCATTTCCAAGAGAGACTGCCTTAACATTTTTTCAATTAAAATATCACCAAAATCTATTATATACTGTTTACATGCTCAAAAAGTAATGAAAATTAGCAAACATGCCTGAATCATTTGCCATTAGGACACCTGAGCGGCTGGGCCCTGGGTGTGGCCTTCACACAAGATTTTGCAACATAGCCCTTACACACTTGCACTTATACCTTATTATTATTATTATTATTAGTAGTAGTAGTAGTAGTAGTAGTAGTAGTAGTAGTAGTAGTAGAAGCATGATTATTTTAGGCATATTTAGGTCTACTGTATCATTTATATAATGGCCCATCACACTGTGATCCTGAAGACCATAAAGTTCTCGCAGCATCCTAAAAATATCAAAGAACACAGCTGGAATAAGGTCAAACCCGGGAAAGTTTTAATTGATTTTTAAGTTCAAAATATGTTCCAGCCATGTCCCTTTCAGTTTCTCAATGCATCTATCATGTTGCACTTTTGTTATCAGTAGTTTCCTATCACGCACATGGACATGTGCTTACCATGTCCAATGAGATGTCCAACATTACTATGTCTGTTCAGATCACACAACACTCTTATCAGGTGCATATCATACACTTACTGCTTTGTCATTACGTCCAGAAAGTTGGTGTAAATACCATGACATGTGCAGTGCTTTTCATCACAAAGTGATGGTGTCAGAACTTGGATAAAATAGGGTAACTTAATGCATGTGTGTCATAAGCATGCTAAGCACTAGACGAATTGAGAGTGGAATGTGAGATGCCATATGGCATTCAGAGCCTGGTGGAAGAGAATGAGCAATACAGGAGAGGCTCCATGCTTGCAAAATTTACGTTTCAGAGCACAGTGATACTCAGGAAGAAGAGAAAATTGATTACTGAAGTTAAAACAATGTTACGAAACATGATTAACACAAGCGCAACAACTCTGATTCTGAAATTTTAACCAGAGCAAAGTACATTTTATCACTTTAATTTAAATGATTTGCAGCACACATTAAAAAAATCTCAATATTTGTTGAGATTTTTAAGAACAAATTGTAAAAAATAAAATTAAGAAAAAATTAGAGACCATTGCAAGTTTCCACTTAAATTATCTTTATTATTTCATTCCAGTGTTGAATTCGCAAGTGCACCTTAGTATGCTTTATAAGGTAATGATTGCGTGTTCTTGAATTAAATCTTATTTAATCATAAAAAGTAGAAAACCTACCTCTGTGATCATCAATATCCTCTTGTGATCAGCTGAATGGCACAGTACTTGTAGTATCTCAAAGGTACAGTAACTGAGATTTTAAATATAACCAATGACCATGCAAAATATTTGAAAGGAAAAGTTTTGATTGAGGAAAAGAAGAGTCCAATCCTGGCAGAATGATTCAATCAGCATCAAATTGCATCCTTAAAATTTCAAAGATTGCTGTACACATGAATAACTCCTGCTAGGCTTTACCCATTCAGACCCTCCATCCACTGGGATATCACATCATTTGAGGATGCCTTAATTACAATGAGAACTATGTTTTTACTAAAAAACAAAACAAACAAACAAAAAACAGTGACAGTGACTCACAGAAACTGTGAAATGTGGAGGAGGGATGGTGATAATTTAGGGTTGCTTCAGAGCCTGTGTATCCTCATTAAAATCTCTGTGATCAAAGTTTGATTGATAGTCACAAGCCATCAAAAATGTTGAGCTGCTTAATTATTTGCATCAAGAGTAACATGAGGTTACCCGGCAGTAATGTGGAAGATTGGTAATGTGTAATTGGTAATACCAAGAGGGATAATATATCTGATTACAAATCAAGGTTATTCCACCAAATAGCATCTGTACACTTCCTAGTTAAAACCCTAGTACCGCCTCGTTTGAAAATTAATATGAGCTTCTTTTCTTTGCATTATTCAAGACATGCAAAAGCTTTTTTTATTTTTTTTTTATTTTCATGATACTTAAAATACATATTTCCAAAATTTGTCATAAATGTAAAAAAAAAAAAAAAAAAGTTCAGAAGCAGTGCTAATATAGAAAACGTAAAAAGTGATGCCATAAAATCATCATTCTTTTATGGTGTAACAGAAAAAAAAAACATTGAATTACTATTATTGTTAATATAATTATTTAAATTAATTATATAATCATTATTATTGAAATATTTTTTATGGAAGTAGCCAGTAATGTTATGTCTAATTTCCTTTGTCTTTAATCCATATATTAGAGGATTTACAAAGGGAGGAAATATCATCACAGATACACCAAGGGCCCTTCTTAAGTATTGGGATACATTCTGAAATCGGTGTGAAATTAGGGCAAAAAGTGCATTGAATTCTACACATAAAAAAACAACTAGGTGCGTACTACATGTCTGAATTGCCTTGCTTTTTGAATCAGATTGTTTTTTAGTGAGGCAGGTAATTAGAATTTGGATGTATGTGAATAACACTATGAACACTGACAGTCCTTGAAGAAAAACTGTAATAAATAGTCCATAGTAGTTATTCAAACTTACATCACCACAAATTAACTTCATCAAACTTGGATTATTACAGAAACTGTCTACAATTCTTGTGTTACAAATCACTTCACGGTAGCTCAGTGCAAGTAGAAAACCGATCATTGTAAAATCAAGGGTCCATATTGTAAGGATTATCTTTAACAAGTTATTTGGAGACATTATGGTGTTATATTTCAGTGGGCAGCAAATTGCAATATACCTGTCACAAGCCATTGCGGTTAAAATGAGAAGTGATCCAGACCCATACAAGTGTGTCAAAAAGGATTGCACATAACATGCAGAATAAGTGATTGATCTATTCTGTGATAGTATACTAGACATAATCTGAGGGAAAAAAGCAGAGGCACCAACAATGTCATTGACTGGCATGTTAAACAACAGTATATACATAGGTTTATGGAGTTTTTGATTCAGAGAAATTGTTAGCATTAATGTAATATTGAAAAGCAAAATAGCACAATAAGTAAGAATTCCAAAGATGAACACTGGTACAATGTTAGATGTTGATATGTCCAGAAGTTCTAAAGTAAGTAGATTTGTATAGACAGAAAAGTTAGACTCCATTATCCTTTTTTATCACAAAGCAAAATAAAAATACCTATATAAACAGAAAAAAGTCAGCGCTGATGAACACTTATAAATATGTACCTTTAAAAAATTTGTAATAATAAATAGAACTTGAGATCTATCATCATACTGCTTAGCCAAATATTATATGATTTAAACTCAGTTTTTGTTCCTTTTAAAACAGGGAATGTAAGCTTGCAGTTTTATCTGGTTTAAATGAACAGTCAATATTTAAATCCCAAGTGATCAGTTTCATGGATACTTGCCTTGGGAAGAAACCCTAGGGTTCACCCCATCAGGCCCTCTGTCCACTGTAATATCACATCATCTGGGGATCAGCCTTGTTTAAAATGAAAGCATTGAGTATTTAACACAGTCAAAGTCAAAAATTTTATATTTATAAAATGGGAAGCATTCAGAGTCATTTCAATACTAAATCAGAAACGGAAAACAAATTAAATTAATTATAGACATTATACTTCATTTTTATGTTATGATGTTTAAATATTACACCAGATCTTTATACAAGGTTTAAAAAAAAAGTATTTTCCTGAATTTAAACATACACTGATCAGCCACAACATTAACATACTGTATCAACACTGATCAATTACTATAAACCAGTAAACTGGTGACACGATCCATGGACACCAGAACCTCAATTTTCCTGTCTTATGCATGACTTTACATGAAATAGTAATAAATAAAGACCAGTTATGAAAAAAGTGTGCTATACTAAGTAAGCCAATGATTCAATAGCTTCAATAGATTGAATATTTTACACCTTTTACAGCAATAACCTAAAGTTGCAATATTGTGTATGACTTTATCAGTCTGTCACATCATTGTGGAGGAATTTTGGCCCCATTTTTATTCACAACTTTGCTTCAATGTATTGAAGTTTTTGGAGAATGTGCTTATGCATAGCTGAAGGGCATTTCAGTATGGCCATTCTGATGTACTGTAGATTTACTGGTGTGCTTTAGATCATTGTCCTTTTGCATAGTCCAATTTCAACCAAGCTTTGGAAGTTAGACAAATGGCCTCACATTTGCCTCTAGAATACTTTGGTTTACAAGTGAGTTTTTGGTCAACTCAATGACTCAATTATTTTTGGCCACAAAATAAGCCCAAATCATCATTGCTCCACCGCTGTGCTTGACTCAACTAACTAACCTTTGGTCTCATTTGTCCTAAGGACATTGTTACAGAAGTTTTGAGGTTTGTTTACATACAGAGATACTGTACAGACTTTTGAGAGTCTAAGTCATGCTCTCTTTCTTCTAGAAAAAAAGATACTCCCTTCCAAACAAAGCACTCTTGTTCAGTCTTCTTCTAAATGTGCTGTCATGTTTTTGATCTGAAGGGTCTGAGATGTATTTTTTTTTCTTTTGTATTTCTTTGAGCATTGGGGTGAAAGTGCTGGAGGTCCTCTCCTGGTAAGATTGGTAACTGTCTTGAATGATTTTCGCTTGTGAATAATTTTTCTCGCTGTAGAATGATGAACTCCGAATTGTTTGGAAATGGCTTTACAACCCTTTAATGTACAGCAACAATTGCTTCTCTAAGATCATTGCTTATGTCTTTTTATTGCCATTATGTTTGTCACGAGCTATCAGAGGGTAAGCACAGAAGACTTAGCAGTTAGCCCATGTAGCATGGATGGTAAACCCAAACGCGGAAGCAAACGCGAGTAGGCCGGATAACCACGCAATTTATCTAAGAACTCTCTTACACGAAGAGCTAGGATCTACACAAATAAATCCGAATTCTAGCAACACACACTCAATCAAAGAAGCAACCCAAATCGGTGAGTACTCACAGAATAGTCGGCGAAGCGTCAGACAAGGCATGGGCAAACTCAATGACTGAGCAATGTGAAGCGCCATCTTCACCATTGGTGAAGTGATGAAGGGTTTGAGCTGGGAGGTGTGAAATACCGGATGGATCCGGAGCGCCGCAGGCAGCTGGAGCTGGTAGGTGACAGGATTGAAACGGAGGGTGATGCGGTATGGCCCGATGAACCTGGGTGATAGCTTTTTGGATTCCATGTGAAGGTGAAGGTTTCTGGTTGAAAGCCATACTTTGTCACCTACATTGTACAATCGTCCCGGCGGGTGTCGACGGCGATGTTGAGTGGCGTAGCGGTTGTTGGCCTGTTGGATGGCAGCGTTTGCTTGGTTCCACAGCTGTCGACACAGGCGAACCAACTGTTGGGCTGACGGCACCTCAACCTCCGGTTCTTGATGATCGAACATCGAAGGTTGGAAACCGTGGCATACCTCAAATGGACTGAGATTGGTGGCTGAAGAGACATGGAGATTGTGAGATAACTCAGCCCATGGGAGGTAGCGGGCCCAGGAGCGCTGGTGATCGGCAACAAAGCATCTCAGGTAGCGCTCCAGTTGTTGGTTGGTCCGCTCCGTCCGACCGTTAGTCTGGGGATGATAACCAGAAGATAGACTACAGGTGGAATTGATCAGACGGCAGAAGGCCTTCCAGAACTGGGCGGTGAACTGGGGCCCCCTGTCTGAGACGATGTCTTTTGGGAACCCATGCAGTCGGACTACGTGTTCTAAAATCAGCTCTGCGGTTTTTTTGGCTGACGGGAGTCCGGTGAGGGTCACCAGGTGCACGGCTTTGGAGAACCGGTCGACGATGGTTAAGATGGTGTTTTTCTCTTCGGAGGCCGGCAGGCCCATGATGAAGTCAATGGCAATGTGCGTCCAGGGCTGATGGGGAACGGGGAGTGGTTGGAGTTCCCCCGGTGTCAGTTGGTTGGAATTCTTGGACTTGGCGCACACTGGGCATGCCTGGACGTACTCCTTGACGTCACTTGCCATAGATGGCCACCAGAAGGCACGTCTGATGAATTGGAGAGTGCGGTTGGCGCCGGGGTGTCCAGATAATGGCGAGGAATGACCCCATCGCAACACCTCGGTCCTTACGGTGTTCGGCATGTAGAGTCGCCCAGGCGGCACACCTACCGGTGCGGTCTCCATCGCCTGTGCACGGCGAACCCTCATTTCCATTTCCCAGTGAAGTGGTGCAATGATCTTGGTGGGTGTGATGACAGGCGCGGGGTCCGCCCGGGGAACGTCCTCTTCGTGTTGTCGGGAGAGGGCGTCAGCTTTGGTGTTCTTGAACCCCGGGCGGTAGGATAGGTGGAAGTTGTAATGTTTGAAAAATAGTGCCCACCGCGCCTGTCTCGGGTTGAGCTGTTTTAAGTTGCGGATGGTGATCAGATTCTGATGGTCGGTCCAGATGATGAACGGCTCTCTGGCGCCCTGGAGCCAGTGTCGCCATTCCTCCAAAGCCCACTTTATGCGGTCCATATCGATGCTGAGTGGGGTCAAATTTTTTGGAAAAGAAACTACAGGGATGTAGCTTCTGGTCTGGACCTCGTTGAGAGAGAACAGCCCCAGCGCGCACATCCAAAGCGTCCACCTCCACAACGAATGGTTTACTTGCGTTTGGGTGCAGTAGAATTGGGGCGTTGGTGAACCGGTGGCATAGGTCATGAAAGGGGGTGATGGCGGCAGGGTTGAGGCTGAAGTGATGAGAAGAGGGTCGAGTCAGAGCGGTTAAAGGGGCGGCAACCGTACTGTAGTCCTGGATAAAGCGACGATAGAAGTTCGCAAACCCGAGAAACCGTTGAAGTTGCTTGAGGGTCTTGGGTAGGGGCCAGTGACGCACAACTTCCAGTTTCTGCGGGTCCTTGGCCACACCCTGGGGCGACATGACAAAATCCAGGAACGTGGTGGAGCGCTCATGAAAGGCGCATTTTTCCAACTTACAGTACAGTTGGTGGGCGAGTAATCTCTTAAGGACCGCTCTGACATGCTGGGTGTGTTCCTTGGTGGTGCGTGAATAAATAAGGATATCGTCCAGGTAAACGAACACCCACCGCCCTAGCATGTCCCTAAGGACATCATTGATGAACTGTTGAAAGGCGGCGGGTGCGTTGCAGAGTCCGAATGGGATGACCAAGCTCTCGTAGTGTCCAGTAGGGGTGATGAAAGCCGTCTTCCAATCATCGCCCTCTCTGATGCACACCAAGTTGTAGGCACTCCGGAGGTCCAACTTTGTGAAAATGGTGGCGCCAGAGAGGGCGTCCAGGGCTGAGTTGGTAAGAGGCAAAGGGTGTCTGTTCTTAATAGTGATGTTATTAAGCCCCCGATAATCGACACGGGGATGTAAGTCGCCCCCTTTCTTCTTCACAAAGAAGAACCCCGTTTTGGCAGGCGAGGAGGAGGGCCGGATGGTGCCATGGCGAAGGGCGTCAGAAACATATCTCTCCATCGCCTGTGTCTCAGTGGTGGAGAGGGAGTAAAGATGGCCGCGGTGGGGGGGACCGAGCCCGGCTCAAGTTCCATTGTCAGGTCATAGTGGCAATGAGGAGGAAGGTGTGTGGCTCGTCTCTTGCAGAATACTTCAGCCAGGTCCCGGTAGATGACGGGGATGGTGTTGGTGTCGAGATCGGGTGCCTCGGACTCCCTAGAACACGTCCCAGCCGGGCCTCACAGGCAGAGTTCGGTGCAGGTCGGCCCCTACTGCAGGATCCGGTTTTGCGTCCAGGAGATGAGGGGGTCATGTTGGAGCAGCCAGGGGTGTCCGAGGATGATGGGTGGCGATAAAATGGAGGTGAGGTGGAACTGGATTCGTTCATGATGTTGGCCGATGACAACTGTGAGCGGCTGAGTCTGAGTGGTGATGCGGCTGGAGGAAAGGGGCTGACCATCGACAGACATGATGCGAACGGGCTGGGATAACGCCTCAAGTTCCAGTCCCAGTTCTTTGGCAAACGAAGAGTCAATAAAGTTACCTGCGGCACCGGAATCGATGAACGCAGTACTTCCGACCCGTTTGTGGCCAAACCAGAAGTGTACTTTGACCGTGAGACGGGAATTATTGGGTGTCGTGATTGAGAGGTGGAGGGGGCCCGGTGAACTGCCACGTTTGCTCACCGGGCCTGAGCGTTTCCTGGGGGAAGTGGACAGAGGGCCCTGTGGTGCGCCGCTGACCCACAGTAGGCGCAAAGCCCTTCTCTAAAGCGTCGTTCCCGTTCTGCAGCGGTCAAAGAGGCGCGTCCTAGTTGCATGGGTTCCCCAGCTCCGGTGTTAACCACGGCGGGAGGTGGAGGTCCGATGGGTGCCATGGCGGTGGTGGTGAAGGAGGGACGAATCTCAGGAACTAGGGCGTGAGGGTATGAAGGTGATGTAGTGAGTGGCAGGGTCTGGGGCGAGCTGAATCAGTCCTTCCAGCGTGGCGGGAATCTCTCGCCCGGCGAGTTCATCTTTAATCCGTGAGGCCAGTCCCTCGTAGTAGGCTGTCCGGAGGGCGGCGTCTCCCCAGGTGGTCTGCACGGCTAGAGTACGAAAGTCCGCTGTGTAGCGACTCAAGGACGACCCACCCTGCCGCAGATGATATAATTAGGTGGCGGTCTCCACCTCAGCAGCAAGATGTTCAAATGTTAGTTTCAGTTGATGGGTGAACTCTCCGTATGAGTAGGCCATGTCTGAATCTGATCTGAGGACCGCTGTGGCCCACTCAGCTGCCTGCCTGGATAGCAACGAAATGAGAAGCGCAACGCGCAGTCGGTCTGTGGAGTATTTGGTGGAATTAAACTCAAACACAAGATCCAATGCGGTTAGAAAGACACTCCACCTCCCATCTGTGCCATCCCACTTATCTGGTAGAGCTATGAAAACATCAGCAGGGGGGTGGGGTGGGCGTGACAACAACCGAGTGAGCAGCCGCCCCACGGAGGGTCGCGTTCTCCTGCTGTAGCTCCGCCACCTCGCGGCGCAAAGCCGCAACGTCTTGGAGGTCCTTTTGGAGAGACACGACTTCTCCACGGAGCTTATTGATCAGCTCGGCATGCTGGTCAAGCACATTACAGAGGCAAGCAAACTCCGCTGGGTTTACTGCTTTTGGCTCAGTCATTCTGAGGGTAATCACAGAAGCCTTAGCAGTTAGCCCGTGTAGCGTGGATGCTAAACTCAAACGCGGAAGCAACACGAATAGGCACGCAATTTATCTAAGAACTCTCTTACACGAAGAGCTAGGATCTACACAAATAAATTTGCGTTCTAGCAACACACACTCAATCAAAGAAGCAACCCAAATCGGTGAGTACTCACAGAATAGTCTGCGAAGCGTCAGAGAAGGCATGGGCGAACTCAATGACTGAGCAATGTGAAGTGCCATCTTGTTTCTTTTTATGCTTCCTGAAATGCAACTATATTACTTCCAGGTCCTAGTGCCGGTCGTGTTACGAGTGTGCATGACAGTGTTAACATACCCGAATGCTCTAGATCAGCAAACTGCCCAAACTTTTAGTTTTATAGAAGTCTGCAAACCTGCTGATGATCAAATAATCAAGGGTTGATGATTAGCAGCACCTGGCCACAACGTAACTCTTTAACCCAATGAAAGCAGTAAGGGGGTACTTATATTGCCCCCATGTTTTTATTTTCTTTTTGGCTTCATTTTAATAAATAAACAATGTCACAGTGAAAAAAAGTAATGTGTTGTGGTTCATCTGGGGTTGTATTTGCCTAATACTGAGACCTGTTATTATCGGATGTGATTTATTAACTTTTTACACACACACATACACACACAACCACACATGCGCGCGCACACACACACACACACACACACACACAAAGTACTAACGTTTGAACAAGACTATATTTTCATTGCAGAATTATAGATTACGTCAATTTACATTTCTTCCTTTATCATATATTTGTCATACATTTTCACTGGTTGCACTAATTAAATTGTTCCGAATTGTGAATGATTTCTTATGTATACTTACAAAAAGACATATTTATTTAAATTAGAACATACATTTTGTTCAATAAAAATGTTATTTACAGGTATTTCTTTAGTCTGGGAAAAGCATTGATTCATGGTTTTAGGTAAATAAATTGACCAGATCTCAGATCGTGTGGAGGATTCACTTAATGGCCCTCATGAAATTTAACTTGAAGACCCTGGTGTATATTATATATATGACTTTTATTAAATACGTATAAATAACTCATGAAGATGTTGCCTGGAGTTAGGTATCAATCATTCTTCATGACCTGGTGACTTTACATAGGTAGCTACTAAAGCTAGCTCGCAATGCTAAAGCTAGCTCGCAATGCTAATATGAAAACAAAGCCTGCTATTTATATACTTTTTTATTACTTTAATTTAAAGATTTTTTAGACAAATAAAAAAAAAAGAAATCCCAAATCTTACAGCATGACAATCACATGTCTCTTGCTTTTATCATCTCCCTCATCTTTTCCTAGTCTTAACTATGGTGGACATTCCTGGGATACATTGGAAGACAGCATTAACTATCAGCTCTGGTCTCTTTAAGTTCTGAAAAATGCCATATGGGGTCTCTTGCACCCCCATGGAATACCATTGTGTAATTAATGACTTTCTTATGGCCATGATTGGAAAATATGTCAAAGCCTATATTTGATACAATGATTTATTCCTCTTCCCTGGAGAGCCATGTAAATCAGGTCAAACAAGTACAAACATCTATGCTTCTGAAGAATCAACTATGTCATTTTTGATATGTCCAGTGGATTAGTATATATAGAAAATATATAGCCTCCATAAGCTTTCTTTTAATCACATAGCATAAAGAAACTACCTATAGAAAAGGAAAAAAGTTAATGCAGATGAATAGATAAATTCAACACCCTTTTTAAACAAACAAATAAACATACAATTAGTATGGTTGCATGAGATATATCATCACAATGCTTAGCCAAATATTGTACAATTTATAAATCAATTTTAGTGATATTTCAAATTATTATCTTTTTAAAACAGCGAACATTACCTTGCAGTTTTATATGTTTTAAATTCACAGTCAATATTTTTTTTCAAAGCCCAAGAGATCACTTTCATGGATACTTACCTTGGGAACATACCCTAGGCTTTACTGATTCAGACCATCCATCCACTGTGATATCACATCATCTGGGCCTTGATTAAGGTAAAAACATTGAGCATTGAAGGAATTTTCTAGGGAACCTCTCAAAGTAAAAATGAACACTTTACATATAAATCACATATAAACACACAGCATCACATGTACACTGGGAAGTATATCAGAAAAGGAAAATATAATACTTGTTAGAGAGTATATTTCATTATTTTATAATATATTTTCACCAGATCTTAAAACGGTAAACAGAATCTTCCTGAATTTAAACATACACTGATCAGCCATAACATTACCATATTAGCATTGACCAATTACTAAATGACTGTAAACCGTTCACATGATCCATGCACACCAGAGGCTCATTTCGGCCATGTGGACCAAAGACCAGACTGTCCAGTTTGATCCCACAGAAAAGACAATGCAGCACACATTGCTAAAAAAACAAACAAACAAAAACAATGCTGGGCATATTAGAAATGCACCAAAAACATCCAGTTCATCACAGCCTACAAACAGTCTATAGGCCTTAGAATCTCATACCTGAGATTTATCACAACTTTAGCTTTTACTGTAACGACGCGGGTCTCACGAGGGGCAGAACCGTGCCTAAATTCTCTACACTGTTCAGAACGGGCAGATCTTCAGGCTGTTACCCCACGGAGTTCTGAACAGGCATAGTCGCGGCCAGGTAGACATGCAACAGCACCATAAAGCAATTAGCCTGAATGCCCCACACCTAGTGGTGTGTTTAAGTGTCCTGATACCTCTGCACTTTGTGCGATCATTTAGGTAGCACTGGTAAGGTATCAGGGCCAAAGACAAAGAAAGACAGAGAGATAGAAGTAAAGCCCAATCTAAGATGTTGGCGAGAGAGATAGAGAGAGAGAGAGAGAGAGAGAGAGAGAGAGAGAGAGAGAGAGAGAGAGAGAGAAAGCGACATACATCAGTCTAGCGTGTACACTCAGTGGAAAGGTGTATACAAAAAAACAAACTCCCTTCCTCGCTTATAAATACTTGGAAAGGGCTGAGGCCCCTGATACAAGTTTCTGTTTTAGTTTCCAGAGCCCTGTCCATTCTCGCATAGACGACAGAGCTCTATTTATTTTGTTTTCAATTATCTTTTATTTCTTTTATTTCTTTTTGAGTTTCTAATTAATTAGCCCACGCTATCTCCAAACGGAAAGGTTTTCCCGTGCTTATCATAAGCACTCGCTCAGCCTCCTATTTCATTCACAAGAGCTGCCCATGGTTGCCCCATTGAACCTATAATGGTAAATTCCATAGGAACTTTTAAACATTACTTTAGCACAAAATAACTTGAAATAATCATTTCCTGTATGTATGACTTTATTAGTTTCATTCACTCAGTGACTGCAAGTTGCTGCAAAAATCAGCCAAAATCATCACTCCTCACCTGCCATGTTTGACACTGGGTATGATGTGTTTCTGATGAAATGCTGTTGGGTTTCATATAAATGAACTTATATTGAAGTAACCCAGAAGAAAAAATGCACACAAATAGTAGACGGTTTTCTTTCTAAAAAGTTTATTGCCTAATTAATGCCGGACACAAACAGCAAAAAAGCATAATTATTATTATCATGCTTTTTTGATGTTTGTGTACGGGTTGAATAATTATTTGACCACGAATGGCTGGAATGACTGAAACAAAGCTACTAGCATTGTGTACCTTTCACTTTAAAATAAGGCAGTGTTTAATTAGTAACTATATCTTTGTGCAATGTTTTTTTTTTTCTTTTCTTTTTTTACATTTTGTCTGCTTTGCAAAAACTGCCTTCTTTGTGATCTGTGTATATTATGACTGCAACAAAGCTGCTCGTATCGGCTCATATCGGCAGCGTTCTGATCAAAGGGGAGATGTAAAGTGCAAAGTGAAAGTGTGCACCAAAAACAGCAGCTTTATTTCATTTATGGAATGCTCAGATCACAAATAACAACATAGCACAAGGCATGGTGTCTGTGATGTCTGACAAGTTCTGAGTGGATAATATTACATTTATCTTTTTCTTCTTACTGTACCTATTGTTTCTCAGGTTTTCCCAGAGCAGTTCATTTGAAATGGTGTCACTTGGGCATTAAAAATGCCTGGTCATGAAGTCTTCAGGTATATAAAATGGCAAGACGAGGCAAATAATGACAATTTTATATAAATATATTCAAAAACACTGTACATCTGAGAATCTTACACTCTGACATTAAATTGTTCATTGTTTTGATAAATTCTGTGATCACACATTTGGGTAAGTAAACTAAGTGTATTTTTAAAACAATTATTATTTTAGACATCGTGTATAAGACTTGTATTCTGCCTGTTTTCTACTTTTTTCTTGCCAGACAATAAAAAGGGATAATGGATTCCAATATGTCCATATATTCAACTCTTTTTACTTTGGAGACTGTAGACGTATCACCAACTTATATTCTACCATTTTTTATTTTTGGAACTCTAACATATTGTGCTATTATGTTTTTCAATATTACATTACTGTTAACAATTGCTCTGAACCAAAAACTCCATAAACCTATGTATATACTCTTGTTTAACATGCCAGTTAATGACATGGTAGGTGCATCTGCCCTTTTGCCACACATGATGTCTACTCTACTGTCACAAAATAGATCAATCACTTATTCTGCATGCTGTGTGCAAGCCTTCTTGATACACTTTTATGGGACTGGATCACTTCTTATTCTGGGTGCCATGGCTTATGACAGGTATATTGCAATTTGCTGCCCATTGAACTATAACACTGTTATGTCTCCAAATAAGTTGTTTAAAATAATCCTTACAGTGTGGACCACAGATGCTGCAGTAATTGGTTCCATACTTGCATTACACTATCGGCAAGAGGTCTGTACCACAAGTATAGCGGACACTTTCTGTAATAATCCAAGTTTGATGAAGCTGATATGTGGTGACACAACCCTGAACAACTACTATGGACTTTCCACGACAATTTTGTTAAACTGTTTAGTATTGTTTATAATATGTTTCACATACATCCATATCCTAGTCACATGTCTCTCAAAAAGACAGTCTGGTGCAAAAGCAAAGGCAATTCAGACATGTGGTACACACCTGGTCGTTTACTTATGTTTTGTTTTTAGTGCACTGTTTGCCATAATTTCCCACAGATTTGATAATGTCTCCAAGTATTTAAGAGTGGTCTTTGGTGCCTCTTTGATGATATTTCCTCCTTTTCTTAATCCGCTTATATATGGATTGAAAACAAAGGAAATTCAACAGAACATTCAGGTCTTCTTCTGTAAAAAATATTTCAATCATAACAAATAATGATTTGTGTGATGTTTGACTATTTATTTCATAAACTATTTGTACAATAGCATATTATTATAACATGTTAAACTGCAACAAAAGGTTTTTTTAGTGTGGTTTTATTTATTTTTTGATTGCTTATTTGCCTGATCAATAAGCCTGTGATACCCTTAACCAGTTGTGAAGAAACACTGTACTTTTTGCTAATTGTAATACTTAATTATATTTAAATAACAAATATTGTAGAATTAATGACATTTAATTCATTAAATAGTTTTAATCCCATGTGTAATTCAAGATTCTTTATTGTCACTACTGTAAATTAGCCCTTACAGTGGAAACTGAAAATATTTAAACTTTTAATTTTAAGAATTAAAATAAATATGTACACACACAAAACACACTAGATGAGTCTAGAGCGATGAGTTGGTCAAGGTAAGAAGTTAAGTGCATGAAGCAATGCACCCATCATGCATTTTGGCCACTGTACAAGATTCCAGAGGTACTGTAGTGTTATGATCTGGGTTTGCCTCAGTTGCTCAGGTGTAGGCAGTCAATAGTACCATACTGGGATTTTCACGCACAACCATTTCTAGGGTATATAAAGAATGGTGTGAAATGGGAAAAACATCCAGTATGCGGCAGTCCTGTGGGCGAAAATGCCTTGTTGATGCTAGAGGTCAGATGAGAATGGGCCGAAAGATTCAAGCTGATAGAAGAGCAACTTTGACTGAAATAAACACTTGTTACAACTGAGGTATGCAGCAAAGCATTTGTGAAGCCACAACACGTACACTTTAGGCCCCTTAGTGCTAATTGGGCATTGTTTAAATGCCACGGCCTACCTGAGCATTGACCATGTCCATCCCTTTATGACCACCATGTACCCATCCTCTGATGGCTACTTCCAGCAGGATAATGCGCCATGTCACAAAGCTCAAATCATTTCAAATTGGTTTCTTGAACATGACAATGAGTTCACTGTACTAAAATGGCCCCCACAGTCACCAGATCTCAACCCAATAGAGCATCTTTGGGATGTGGTGTAACGGGAGCTTCGTGTCCTGGATGTGCATCCCACAAATCTCCATCAACTGCAAGATGCTATTTTATCAGTATGGGCCAACGTTTCTAAAGAATGCTTTCAGCACCTTGTTGAATCAATGCCACGTAGAATTAAGGCAGTTCTGAAGGCGAAAGGGGGTCAAACACCACATTAGTATGGTGTTCCTAATAACCCTTTAGGTAATTGTATAATAATAATTATTACTATCATGTATTATATTTATGTTTAGTTAATTGATCATGTTTAGTTAAGGACGTAATTGGATTTCTATTTGATTTTTCACGCTTATTTAAAATAATTTTATTTATTTATTTATTTGTTTATTTTTTGTTTCTGTTTCTCAGATTCAGCTTTACAAAAACAAATATCTAGTCATACTGGAGTGCACCATATAATGTTTGGACTCTTCATTCATTTTAAACCATTAAACCACATGCTATGACAAAGCACTACAGCACAACTCCAATACCCACCTCAATTATGTCTTTTTTCCTTTTATGTTAAAATATACAGGATATCAAAGGAGATGAGATCCTGGGAGACCTGCAGAACAGCAACATGGGCATCTATGCCATCATAGGGGAAACTGGGTGGGGAAACTGGACATTATGATGACATTGGGATTTACATTGAAGGAGTGTTTTTTTTTTTCTTTTTTTTTTTTTTCTGGAAAACATTGGCCTTGCAGCCCAAGCTTGTGCCATGATGCTAGGGTGTCATCAATGCACTGAACATTGCTTATCCTAAGGAGTTGAGATACTACTACGAATTAATTCAGAAGGTCCTTATGCAAATGGATGGTGAAGAGCTGCCCCTTCCTTGGACTAAAGAACAAAGTTTTTTTTGTAGGACTACAGGAAGCCATCAGTCAGACTGCTGTGTTAAGCCAAATTGTTGTTTCTGGCTGGGAGACAATAGGGAGCATTTGATGTACAGGAATATACAGCGCCAGAAAATGAGAGATGTTAAAAGGTTAACAACGAAGTGAGTGCAAGACAGAAATACTTTTTATTTTTACCCTACAAAGCTTGAGGTATTTTGTGGAACATTCCCCTTGAAATGTAAATTGCAACAGTGCAGTGTATCAGCATGATCAGGCTTGTCCATGGTCATTGTCTCCCAACTCTGGACAGTTCTGGTACATTTTGTTTTTGTTATGAATGATCTTGCTCTTTTTTGTTTGAATTTTTACTGCTAGTTTTTTTTTTTCTTTTTCTTTTTTTTCTCAATGGTTACCACATGTGCGCGGTAAAAAGTCATTTTGTCAAGCCAGGCATGAAAGACACTATTTACAGAGACTCTTATTTGGGAGAACACAAATTGTGTTATATGTTGTCTGTGAACACTACCCCTAAAATGCATTTTCATTTTATAAGTATGTTGCCTTATACAATCAGAGTTTACTGATTATTTTTCTGTTTCTCTTAACAGGTTAAGGTTTACCCCCACGGTTGATGCACATGGATGTAACAGTATTAAAAGTTTTCCCAAGATCATGTGACTGCAGTTTGGCAGATGCTACTGCTGTGTTTATATGGCAAATAAGAGGGTTTTAATAAGAGGACATAGCAAAAATCCTCAATTAAAAGCATACAGTGTAATAAATTTACAATTCACACAATATAACAGACACCAGCAAAATCTGGCAAATCAAGACACTAAAGTATAAAAATGTCACCCAACCTGACAAATAAATTAAGTGTCACCATGCTCAACTTAAAGTATGATTTATACAAGAGTTGCACAAAGTCCACAGCATTGTGACAATCTTCCAGCGAAAAGAATCAGTCAAAAAGGAGATGGATTTTTTTTTAAGGAAAATTGGTTGCTTGCTGTATGTAAGGGTTACAAGAACAGACCAATGCCGGGAAAAGTTCTCTCTTACCGGCTACATCAATCTTCTCTTGTGGTGGATGTCCAACAAGTTTGTCCAAAGTATGCATCTCCTGGAGTTGCTTAGTATCTAATTGAAAAAAAAATGAACATTTGAGATTTACCTAAACACCATTTAGCTAATCCATTCCCAACTTTCTGAAGGTTGAGAGGTGGGCTTGAGCTTGCTCATGGGCTGGTGCTTACGTGACTGATGACGTGGTGCTGATGGAGACACTGGAACATATCTAGTTACCTAGATATGCTAATCAGCATTCTAAACCAACCACAGGTAGCATTTGAATTCCTTTTGCAATTTAAGAAGAAACATATGCTGTAGAATTTTTAGGATGTATACCAGTTTTTTTTTTTTTTTTACCACAGACTGCTATTTTAACTTACATTCTGACTCCTTGTCAATAAGAATTAGATGTTAATTCGGCGCGAAAAAGTAAAACCCACCTTCACCATCCGCTTTGCCTACTTGGTCTTTCAAGGTAGTTTTTTCTATATTTGCGGCAGCCAATGTAGGTGGTGCACTACCGCTACCTAAAGGTCTGGATGAATGATGGATAAACTGCTTTTGCTGGCTTGACACCGAGGCCTGGCGATGCCCTGCACATTTCTTTAACACACTGCCACTTAAACATTTGCAGGCTTGGAGCATGTGTGGGAGAAACTCTGGAAGATTATGTCTTTATTGTTGTTCCCACAAAAGTTGGAAAAAGGAAATTACAATGATTTGGAAATCAAAGTACAATGAAAACAGGTAATAAAGTGGTTAAATATTAAATGTATTGTTTCGCAATACAGCTAGGCTAATTATGTCACTTGTCATTGTGATTTGTCATTGTGTCACCTGGGCATTAAAAAGGACTGGCCATGAATTATTTGTGTATATAAAATGGCAAGACAAGGTAAATGATGACATTTAAAGATACTGAACATCTTAGATCCTCATACATTAACTTAAATTAAATTGTACATTAATTCATATATTCTGGGATCACACTTTTTGGGTAAGTACTCTAAGAGTATTTATAAAATCTAAGAGTATTTTTAAATTTAATTTAGAAAAAGTGTACTGTATATGTTAGAAAATGTGTGTTCATTTGCAGGACATTTATTTCATGCTGTTTTGTATAACATCTGTTTTAGGACTTTTTTCTTGCCAGAATATCAATAAAGATAATGGATTCCAATATGTCCATATATTCAACTCTTCTTACTTTGGAAGCTCTAGACATATCTCCATCTTATATTCTACCAGTGTTTATGTTTGGAACTCTTACCTATTGTACTATTATGTTTTTCAACATCACATTACTGTTAACTATTGCTTTAAACCAAAAACTTCATAAACCTATGTATATACTGTTGTTTAACATGCCAATTAATGACATGGTAGGTGCATCTGCCCTTTTGCCACACATGATGTCTACGCTCTTGTCACAGAATAGATCAATCACTTATTCTGCATGCTGTATGCAAGCCTTCTTTATCCACTTGTATGGGTCTGGAACACTTCTTATTCTGGGTGCCATGGCTTATGACAGGTATATTGCAATTTGCCGCCCATTGAAATATATCACTGTTATGTCTCCAAATAAGTTGTTGAAAATAATCCTTACAGTGTGGACCACAGATGTTGCAACAGTAGGTTCCATAGTTGCCCTAAACTACCGTCAAGAGATCTGTACCACAAGAATAGTGGACTCCTACTGTAATAATCCAAGTTTGATGAAGCTAATATGTGGTGACACAAGGCTGAACAACTACTATGTACTCTCTGTGTCAGTTTTGTTGAGCTGTTCAGCATTGTTTATAATGTTTTTTACATATATCCATATTCTAATCACATGTGTCTCAAAAAGACAGTCTGATGCAAAAAGAAAGGCAATTCAGACATGTGGTACACACCTAGTGGTTTACTTATGTTTAGTTTTTAGTATACTTTTTGCCTTAATTTCCCACAGATTTGATAATGTACCCAAGTACCTAAGAGGGGTCTTTGGTGCATCTGTGATGATATTTCCTCCTTTTATAAATCCTCTAATATATGGTTTGAGAACAAAGGAAATTCAACAGAACATTCATACCTTCTTCCGTAAAAAGGTCTTTCAGTCATAAGAAAACAATTATTTCTAAGTGTGATGTTTGTTGTTTACTCATTTTATAAACTATGACAATCAAATATTTACAGAACTGTATTGCTGAAATGTGTGACAAAAGGCTTTTTAGAGTGATGTCTTTAAACGTTATTTATAGTTGTTTTTTGTTTGTTTGCTAGAAATGTTGTAAACGAATGCCAATAGCCAAAGTTTAGAAAAACATTTTTATTTAGCCTATAAAAATAATTCTGCATTTATTTTTAAGTGTGCCAGATTTTCTTTGTCAGGGTAAATTGTTCAGTGTCAAACAGGTACATTTGTATGAATAAATTGTTTAAATGTATATATCATAAGTTACTGATAATTGATTTATGTGAACAACTCTGTTCTGATGTAAGTAAATGCTTATTGCTGTGCTCTTTGGTGGGAATGACAGGCTGATGACGTTTGGTTTGCTTTTCGGAAGTTGCCACTCTTTGTGATCTGAGTGTGTGGTGTCACCTGTGCCAAGTGTCAATAGGTCTTACATATACATGAAAAGTCGTTGATTATTCAGTGAAATAGAGGCTCTGCTAAAAAATAAAAGTTAGGCACATCAGTCACATTACACCAAATAAAATGTTATGAGTCTTATGATTTAGTTGTTTTGCTATGGACACACATCTAAGGAGGCCCCCAGGGGTCATGTGGTGAAAAATAACACCCGAACAAACTGTGCACACTAAATACTAAACTGACTGTTCAGTTTACTAAATCGTGTATGCATATTCCTAAACCATGCATGCAGTTTACTAAACTGAGCGTGCGGATTAATAAAATCGAGCATGCGGACTAATAAACCAAGATGCCTTTTTCTTCGCTCCACCCCTGTGAAAGCAGTGCATTCAGAAAAAATGCTTGCATGTTCTCCCTGTGCTTGGTGGGTTTCGTCCGGGTTCTCCGATCCCCCCCCCCCCACCACCACAGTCCAAAGACCTGCAGATTAAGGTAATTGTTTTTCTCAAATTGTCTGTATTGTGTGTATGAGTCTGTGTGTGCCCTGCAATGGGTTGGTACTCTGTTCAGGGTGTACCCCACCTTGTGCCCTAAGTCTCCTGGGATAGGCTCCAGGTCTCCGTGACCTTAAATACAGGATACAGTGGTATAGATGATGAATAAGTGAGAGTGGACCACTACCCGTTCTGATTCCAGTTTGGGTTTATTCATATAGATGTAATTTTGTAAATTTTGTAAGTGAGTTGATAGACACATTAAATGCAAATTATTTATTATTATTATTATTATTATTATTATTATTATTATTATTATTATTATTATTACTATTGTTGTTGTCTTGAGACTGTTACTGACGAGTTTCAATTATGGCACATACTGTATGGTTATGGTTTTGCTCTATCTAGCTAAATAAACAAAAACTGGAATCAGCTTTGGTAGTGGCCCACTCTCACTCACTCATCATCTATTTATTATGAAAAAAACAAACAAACAAAGAAAATGATTGTGTACACAGTGTTTAAAAAAACAATACAGTGCATGTTGTGATAAGGAAAATCTCCATCTCTTCCATTCCATTGATTAAAAAACTATTTAAATTTTAGAATCTAGGGTGCTGTGCACACCACTAAACAACTTAAATAAAAAAATATCTTTCTCCAAGAAACCCATTTGACAAAATATGATATTAAACTAGTGCAGAATAAATGGCCTGGTCAAGTAATATATGCAGCATACAATAATTAAGAGAGGTGCTTAGACTAATTCATAGAAAGATAGCATTTGAAATTAAGAAAAATAATTCAAGACCCAGCAGGAAGATGTACTTGTCCAAAGCAGTATCCTAGCTCATTTTAAATATGGTCAGTATAAAATATGGTCCAAATGAAGATAATGCCAATTTGTTTTTTGTTTTTTGTTTTTTCAAAAGAATTTCTTACTCTGTACACCCTTAATGGTTTTCATTTAACTGGAGGAGATTTCAATTGTACTATAAACCCAACAATTGACCATTCTACTGATTCTGACTCTTATAAGGCACAAACAGGAAACTATTGAACCAATACTGTATATTGTGGATATTAATCTGGTTAAAATAAGGCAAGAGCAAAACTTTGGTCAAAGGGAACAGATTTTTGTAAATCACTATAAGTGGCAATGCAGCCATCACTTAAAATAATTTCATATAGACAAATTCATGCAGGAACTCCCCAACTGGTTTCTATGTGTTGGCTACAGAATCCAGAATTTGAATATGAATGAAACTAGTGCCAGCATAAGATGGGAGGCATTTAAATCATACATTAGAGGTGAAATAATTAGTTGCACTAGCTCCAATTCCAAGAGAAATGGTAACTATACGTAGAAAAAGAAATTAGATTTTTAGAGAAAAAACTTAATCAGAAGGATGACCCATCAATACAAAAAGACCTGTAACTTTTACTTTTCAACTTCAAACATTCACAGAAGATGCAAAATCAGTAATAGATAAGGATTTAGTTGGAGTAAAAGTAATATTCCAAGCAAAACTCAATAAACATATTGTTAAAAGATAAATATATATTTTTTTATCTATAATTTTGAAGATTTGAAATTTCCACAAATGTAAGAAGAGGTCCTAAGGTCCTCACTGCAGGTCTTGAGTAAGGCCTCAGATCCTAGAGGGTTTTAAAAGTAATTGTCGTCCCAGGAGCTGACTTGGGAAGTGGGGAGAGGTGCATTTCTGTTTTATTCTCTGACCTTATTGTTTTTGTATGAGGAATCTGAATGTAGACATGTTGATGCCTGGGGAAGTGTAAAAGGTTGAGTTATTTGCATTTGAATATTGTCTGACATTGAAGACATACAGTAACTAAAACAGCAACAACATCCAAGAACGGCTAGCATATTAAGAAGCCCTGAGGCCCTGCATAAAGTTTATTTACAGTAGTACAACAAAATTCCTGAAAAAAATTCTATGAGATATTTACAGAAATGTAAGATAATTTATTTTTGTTACACTAATTTTCTATTCTGAAAGCTTATTTTTAATAGCAATAAACATATACAAACCGAAATAATAACATTTCAGCCAGTGATCATCTGTCTAAACAACATTTAACCAGTTTTTTTTAATTATTATTCATTATTGTACAGTAAATGTCATGTTTGTCATATAAAGTACTCGGATGTTGAAATTACCATTACTGTAGTATTTCTTCGATACAGCATATTGTAATGACAGTAAAGCTTGTAAAGCTTTACTTACAATTAAAAATTGTGCCAATTGTAGCTATTTTTCAAAAATGCACCACCTGGCGGTCATCTAACAAATTACTTTGAAATGTGACTATTTTATTTTGCCTGATGTCGTTTTTTTGGGCTGGAAGATCATCAAAGCATGCCAGCTTCACCCAATGAGTAGCCCATAAAACGACCTCTTCACTTCCATACAGAGTCTCCTGTCCCAGCAGACTTGATTACATCCAATTTAAACTCGCCAAGAAGATGGCTGCCAGCCTCCTGCTCTAGCACGCACTCTACTGTCTCTGCCTGTCAAGGGCATTTTGTAAGCCACATTGCTTATTCAAAGCGGAATTTAACCAAGACTTATTATTCTTATAAGTTGTTTTAAAATGCTTATTAAAGAAGCTTGGTTTTGTATAGATGAAATCTGGTTCTCATGTGTCTTTCCCTTTACGCTGGTGGAGAAGGCACATGGAGCAGAATGGGGCCCACAATGGACCCCCAAGGAATTCTTGGGAAATACAACATCAAGCACTCCTCAAACAGCTTTTGGATGGAAATGGATGTAAGGCTATTGAGGTCCCAGAGGTCCATCAAATGCTGCATGCCTTCCCTGGTTTCAAGCTGGTGTCATCAAAGATGACAACTTTCTGTGCTCCATCAGCTGTTTCCTCCCAGAGTCGAGATTTTCTGTGCGTTTTCTCACATGCGTCTTCTACCTATACACACTCGACAATGTCAGAGTCAAACTCACCAAGAAGTGGGCTGCTAGCTTCCTGTTCTTGTGGGAGGGTATACAGTGACTGTAGGCTTACAGACTCGGTAAGTGCCTTGTAATATGTGCTTGCAATGCACATTGGGCCAAGAAAAATAGTGGACAACAGAGAAGCTTCACCTCCAATTCTCATTTTCTCTTTGCAATGAATTAGCACCATGACCATAGACTCTAGAGTCACCCCACATCCGAGCCGATGCCATCCAAGCCAAAACTCAACTGGGCTCTCACCAGGGGCTTCCTAACTAATCACAAGTGGATTGAAGATCCAGCACTTGCACCCACACACATGCTGGGTAAAAATCAAAAGTCATCATCACACTAGCTTGCCCCCTCAATGGTTCTGCCCAAATATGTTGCTGTGCTGTTGTGATTCCACTGCCAATTATCAGCATGACGTTTGAGCGGGTCTTGTCAGCCCACTTCCAATATGAGGGGCATAAATTCATCCTGGTCATCATTGATTATGTAACACACAACCTCGTGGTGTCCCCACTACATAATTAAAGAACATCTTGAGGGAACTTCCTTGCTGAACAAGGTATGCCATTCTTGTCTAAGTTAATGTTTAATGTGCACCGGCTGTTGCAGTTGAAGCAGATTCACATCTCAGCCTATCATCCACATGAAGGCAGGCTCATCAAGAGAGGCTCATCTAAAATGCTGCTGTGAGTTGTGGATGAAGGTGGCCGCCACTAGGACTTGTTGATATGCTCTTCGTGGTGCGTGAGATGCTGCATGCCTCCGTTGACTTCATGCCATTCAAACTTTTCCGTTCTTCTTAACCCACGGCCACGTGTTGTAGCATATTTATTTTACCCAGTATATGGACATTGGTGCAAACAGTGTTTGTATTTACCACCACCAGACACTTTTACAACCGGCAAATTTCATTCAAGATAAGCTGCGTGAGAAGCTACCCGACCTCGGCTTGCTTTGGGAACCAGGCCTCCAATCCTTGGCGCTGTCTGATGCCGGTAGCCGGAGGAGGGGACATCGTAAGCGGTGCGTGAGGAAGCAGAAGCATGGCAAGCGGGTGGGAGGCTAAAAACAAACCCTAGCCGGCCGGCTCTTCTATCTATTATCTTATCAAACGTCTGCTACCTGGATAACAAAATGGACTACATCCAACTCCAACAGATTACACAGCGTGAGTTTAGGGACTGCTGCGTCTTTGTTTTCATGGAGACATGGCTCAGGGACAGAGTTCCAGATGCTGCTATTCAACTAGACGGGCTAGCCTCATTTTGCGCCAACAGAAATGCAGCTCTGTGTGGTATGACTTGCTGCAGCGACTAGTGTGTTTATTTCAACACAGAATGTTGTAAGAACTCTGTGCTAGTTCCTAGCTTTTGCTCATCGTTCCTGGAGACTGTGACTGTTAGATGTAGACCTTTTTATTTATTTTTATATAAAGACCTTTTCATTATCGGAGTGTACATTCCACTTAGCGAAAAACCTGGCCAGCAGGAGCCATCTCTGCTCTTTAGGACTGTTTCGAGAACACTGACTGGAGCATGTTTAGGGAGGCTGCGACTAACGCCGACATCACCGACTTGGAGTACACCGTACACCTCATCAGTGACCAGCTACATCAACAAGTGCACCGATGACGAGATGACAAGAGCAACATGACACGACCCGACCAGAAACCTTGGATTACTGCCGAGGTGCATGCACTTCTGAGGACCCGAGACTTTGCCTTCAGAGCGGGGGACAATGTGGCCCTAAGAACAGCAAGGGCCAAACTGTCCTGGGCCATCAGAGAAGCGTGCACATGCCCAGAAAATCCACAACCACTTCAGAGACAGCGGTGACACATGGCGCATGTGGCAGGGCATACAAGCCATCACCAACTACAGGACTTCATCACCTGCCTGTGACAGTGACAGTGACAGCTCCCTTCCGAATGCGCTGAACAACTTCTACGCACTATTCGACATGCAGAACAATGTTACGGCGAGGAAGACTACCCCTCCTCCAAATGACCAGGTGCTGTGTCTCACCACTGCTGATATGAGGAAAACTCTAGCAGAGTCAATCCATGTAAAGCGGCTGGACCAGACAACATCCCAGGCAGAGTTCTCAGAGAATGTGCAGAACAGCTGGCAGATGTTCTCATCGACATCTTCAACATCTCTCTGAGCAGCGCTGTCGTTCCCACATGCTTCAAGTCTACCACCATCGTTCCCATGCCGAAGAAGTCTTCTGTGTCCTGTCTCAATGACTACTGCCCTGTTGCACTCACACCCATCATTATGAAGTGCTTCAAGCGGCTTCTGCTGCCCCCCTCAGTTTGCGTATCATTCAAAACCTTCGATGGATGACGCCATCTCCACCAAACTCCACCTGGCACTGACACACCTTGACAAGAAGGACATGTACATCAGAATGCTGTACATAGATTTCAGTTCAGCATTTAATACAATCATCCCCCAGCACCTGATCGGGAAGCTGAGCTTGTTGGGCCTGAACACCTCCATCTGTAACTGGATCCTGGACTTTCTGACCGAAAGACCTCAGGCAGTGCGGATTGGGAACTATACCTCCAGCACCACCACAGTGAGCACTGGGGCCCCCCAGGGCTATGTACTCAGTCCCGTGCTGTTTACGCTGCTGACTCATGATTGTGTAGCGACACACAGCTCCAATCATATCATCAAGTTTGCTGATGACATGACCGTGGTGGGTCTCATCAGCAAGAACGACGAATCAGCATACAGAAAGGAAATGCAAAGGCTAACGGACCCGTGTAAAGACAACAACCTGGCTCTGAACGTCAATAAGACAAAAGAGACCATCTCTTTGGGCGTTTTCACACTGTGGTCCTGGATCCGTTTCCGAGTACACTTGGCCCCGGGACCAGTTGATTTTTGTCTGTGAGAATGTAACTTAATTCGGGAACGAATCCCTGGACCAATTGCAGAGGTGGTTTCGGGAACGATTCACACCTTCCTGGGCACGTAAGGCGGGACATAAGTACGCGTTCGTGCTCAAAAGAGGAAGTGACGTAATTCCAGTTCGACTCCATACACAAACAAACGTGGCTACTGAAGAATCTCTGTGAAGTAATGCCGAAGTATAGCATTTGCTAGAAATTTAGACAGAAGAAAATATCCAGAGATAATCGGACACTACACATAAAAACTCCGATATTTACGGAAGTATCCGTAAGTATTTAGACACGCGCGCGTACAGCAGCACTGAGCAATGCCGTGCAGAGTTAAACAAACTTCGGCTCGTGCAGCACACAGCGCGCACTGCGATACTGAAGTGATGAAAAGATCAACAATAAGATAAAAACCATCCAGTGTGATCGAGTCGGAACCCCACTGACCCACAACAACATCTACCTTCATCATCCGAACCGGACAGCGTGGAGCCTGGTCCAGCAGAGAGCCTGCGCGTGAGCGGTGAGTTCATATTAAATACTATTAACTCCTGTTATTAACACTGTTAAAGAGAGTCTCATATTATCACCACATCTCCAGGTAATTGTCTGTGGATCTTGTGGTGACATTTAAATGCATATAATAAGATACACAGGATGATCCTTTCACATTAACTCACAACAAAGTTAACTTGGAATGCTCCTCATGTCTGCTCACTTTAAGGCCTCAGATCATTTCACTGTTCAGAAGAGCAGAATGTGATGAACTCCAGTGTTGTGCTTATGTAGCTATTAGAGTTACAGCTACTTTACTCTTTACTCATATTTTATGTATAACCTTCATGTATATTCTCCAACACATCTCAGAGACACTTAGAAACACTGAGATGCTGATGAGCCACATAAGCTCCACACACAATTTCAGGTTATCTGTGATTGCTGTGACAAAATTGCAATGTTGGAAAAAAATAATTTGTACAAGCTGTTATGGTTGCAACTTTCAGCTAATTTCTTGCCTTTATACTTTCTTGCAGACAGGCACTGGAGGAAACACAGACTGAGACCTCTGACAATAGCACAAAACCAGCTAACAACAGAAGAAAGAGACAAAACCTGACGTGCAAGAGCAGGAGACTCATAATGCCTGCATGAAATCTCAGATTTAGATGGAGAAGCGCTGACTACAGATACAGAGGAAGGAACCTCAAGAGATCGAATAGGACGTTGATGCAGATGATGGACCAACTGTTGTCTTACGTTTTAATGTTTAGATTTTTTGTCCTATTTGACAGCTACTTTTGTTACAAAATTTACTTTTATTATATTTTTATTTAATAATGTTTAATAAAACATTTTGCACTCTATTCAGTACTTTGTCTCTATTCCAAATCCCCCACACTCATCTTGGATTTTACAGTATACATTTATTTTTACATTTACAAAAATACAATATAAACACACAGCATAAACACAAAACATGTTAAACACTGAACACTGATGCATGGTGAGGTTTTAAATTAAGTTTCAGCATCTCAGCTAAGTTTGAAAATCTAAACATAGCAGTAGGACTGTTGTCTTCTTAATAGGAGTATTTAGTAGCCATTCCTGGTCACAGGGACATCCTGCCATCACACACCACCCCTCTCTAAACCCAGATGATCCTGAGGAGAACAGAAAAATGCATGATTAGATATAATAAATGATAAATATGTATCTATGCTATTTGTTGAACTTTTCTAGCAGGCATTATATTTATTTGTAGCACTTATTGCATTTATTCATTGTTTACATCTGTGATTAATTAATACAGTGTACATAAACACTATTTTTATGATAAAGTAAAATTTTTAAATGTGCTATGACTAAAGAAAGTAATGTTTAATGAGCACTTTATTTCTATTTGACTGGGAATCAGAAGAGAATGTGGACACACCTGATTCCTCACCTTACAGAGTAGAGATGTAAAGTCATTCCTCAGTGCCTCGTGTAGTGTCCGTGCAGCGCGCGCTCATTTCATCCTCTGAGTCGCGCGACAGGTGTGTCAGTAGGCATGTTGTTTACAGTGCCGTTGTTTTTGTCATAATAATAAATGCATCCACACGGAGAATGAACAGGTGTCTCACAGTTCATGACCCGAGTAGCGTTTCTTCTTCTTTCTTTTTTTTTTTTTTCTGCGAAAAACAAACCAACTGCCTCTCTACCGCCACCTACTGTTTCCGGTTGTGTAAATAGGCAAGTATCCCCGGGATCACAATTGCTATTACAGTGTGAACGCAGACCTGCGGGGGGATTGGGGAGGAGAAATCGTGCTCGGGTACAGAACGGAACAGATCGTTACCAGTGTGAAAACGCCCTTTGTTGACTTCAGGAGGATACGGAGTACTGTACTGTAATGTGTTATGTTGTTATGTTTGTCATTCTGTAGCTCTTTCTTTGCACATTTTCACATGCACTTTGTTGTCTGTTGTCTATTGTTGTCTCTTTTTTGTATGGAAATTGATAGTTTTAGGTTAACTTAAAAATGTAAGTCTGTCATATCTGAGCTAGTCAGCTAATTAGATCTCTTAGTTAGCTAGCTGGTTCTGGTAAAGTGCGTTGTTAATTTATGTTGTGTTGTTAATTTATGTTGTTGCATGTATGTAGCACCTGTATATGGTTAAAATGACAATAAAAGCCTACTTGACTTGACTTTACTTGACTTGACTTGAGGGTATGACTTAGATCCAGCAATATTGATCGAGTTTTCTTCAAGGTATTTACCTTATATAAATCACAAGGTCATTTAAGGATGTGCCAGCAATTGTGGCGCACACCTTCACAATACCCTGTTGTTGATCACAGTGCTCAAATATTTATAATACTACTCTAATACTGCTGCAACAACACCAATGGTCTATTTCAACAACTCTAGTTTATTTTTTATTCATTGTTATTTTTATTTATTTTTTATTTTTTTAGTAAAATCAATACAAACTCTTTGGCCAAATGAATGTTTAACAGAAGATGTACAGCTTAAATTAAATCATAAACTATAGGACCATGTTCAGGGTCATCAATACTGAGGATGTACACAATAACTGTGAATTTAATAATGTGGTGTTTGTCATGATGACTTTGGTGTTTATTTAATAAATAAATAAATAAATAAATAAGACATAAGCAATCGTCTTAGAGAAGCAATTGTTATTGCACTTCAATCTGGAAAGGGTTACACAACCATTTCCCAACAATTTGGAGATTGGTGTTTTAAAGTGAAAAGGGTTATTCACATGTGAAAAACATTCAAGACATTTGCCATACTCCTTTCCAGGAGTATATGTCACAGAACATTTACCCCAAGGTCAGACCTGCAATGATCAGAGAAATATAAAAAGACCCAATAGTGACAACACAGACCCTCAATGAGTCCATGAGTACCTCACAATTAGATGAACCTGAACACGTATAATTGTTTGGAAAGATTCTCAGGAGAGAATTTTATCTAAAGAGAACATTGAAGAACATCCGAAATAATACCGCATGTGAAGCAACTTGAGCAAACTGGGGCAGTGGTGGGCAGTGGTGGCTCAGAGGGCTAAGGCACTGAGTTACTGATCAGAAGATCGGTGGTTCGATTCCCAGCTCAGCCAGGCTACCATTGTTGGGCCCTTGAGCAAGGCCCTTAACCCTAACTGCTCCAGGGGCGCTGTAACATGGCTGACCCTGTGCTCTGACCCCAGTTACACTGGGATATGCGAAGAAGGAATTTCACTGTGCTGTAATGTATATGTGACAAAATAAAGGCTTTACTTTACTGCATATACTGTAAACACACCACACCACTTTTGGAAAAATGCTCTATAAACAAATCAGAAATCTAAATTGAGACTAAATTCAGCAGAAACACCTCATACCCTATAAGGTCATAAGGTTAATGATTTGGGCTTATTTTGCAGTCACAGGACCTGAGCCCTTTGCAGTCATTGAGTTGAGCAGAAACTCCTCTAATACTAGAGGCAAATGTAAAGCCATCTGTCTGACAGCTAAAGCTTGGTCAAAATCTTGTTATGCAACAGGACAAATGATTCAAAGCACATCAGTATATCAACCTCAGTATGTTTAAAAATAAAAGTATCAAGGTTGTGGAATAGCCTAGTCAAAGTTCACACCTCAAGTCAATTACCCATACAATGTACATAATTTATGTAACTTCACCCATTGTACTGTATTATGTACTGTATATATGTATAGAGGAAGAGTCATGTTGGAATGGGCCACCACACTAGAAATGTTCATGGACCTACATTTTTAAAATAGATATTTGAAGTATTTGGTTTATTATGCTAATACCAAAGTGGCATGGTGGATTATTGGTTAGCACTGTCGCATTGCACCTCCAGGGTCCATGTTCAATTCCTGGGCAGGTTTGATTCTCGCCTCAGTGTGCAAGACGTTTGCATGTTTCCCAGTGCTTGGTGTGTTTCTTTCGGATACTTCAGTTTTCTTCCACAGTCCAAAGACATGCATATTTGGCTAATTTTGATTAGACTATTTGCCCATAGTGTGTGAATAAGTGTGAGTGTATGTGCGTGTGCTCGCCGGTGATGGATTTTAAGCTGCCTCATGACCTAAGTCTCCTGGCATAGGCTCCGCAACCCAGTATACAGGATAAAGTGGTATAGATAATGAGTAAATAGGTGAGATGCTAACATTAGGCAGTGGTTGATGTATCATGTATAAAATGTACAATGGTTATACCAAAATTAATGCAAGAGAGGCATAACTTAAAGGTTGTTCACCATGTACACAAAAGGTATTACACAACATAGTTTCCATCAAGTAATGCATTTGTGCCATAATTGATCTCTTGAATTGTCTGAAAATCCCTTTTGTTGCAGTCAATGGTGTCACACTGCACTACAGATGTAATGTTTACGAAGATGAGGATGGGCCATCACACAGTGCAGCATTCACCTGAGCAAATGTCTATTGAAATAGCCTGAGCCTTTTAACCTGATCTGTTCACTTTATCATAGTGAATAGTTAGACCTTCTGAAAAGCTTACAGTACTAGCCAGGTTGTCTCAGAATATGTATTAACCTTTTAGAGAGGCCACAAATACTGCTTTGGTGACCCACCTGCCCATTTTGCAGCAGTAGCTTCTTAACCTTTCAGGTTATGTGGTCTTGTTTTTTGATTGATATACTATAGATATTTTAGTGCCTGTTTCTGAGAGTGTCTTCACAAGGTATTTTGCTGTTGTTCTGAAATAGATTTTTACTTTTCATATAAAAAAGTATGTTCACCTATAGGAGACAGAACATGTCTCCTTTCTAAATATATGACCTTGTAGCCCAATGGATTTGGACATTGCTCCTAAATATAAACCACACTTGTGGAGGTCTACTTGTCTTGGCAGAATTATTTTATAATTATTTTATAAATACATCCACATGTATACCTCAAATGATGTCATCCTGTCAGAAGCTTCTTAAATGATGATATGATTTTCTGGAATAATCTGGAATCTATTTAAAGGCACTGAAATTTATGCACAAACGTGTCATTCATAAAGTAGATGTCCTAACAGACTTGCCAACACTATAATTTGTTTCTGTTCTGCCCCCGTGCTTGGTGGTTTTCTTATGAATACTCCAATTTCCGCCCCCAATCCAAAGACTTGCAGATCAGGTTAATTGGCATTCCCAAAATGTCAGTAGTTGTGAATAGGGAGTGAATGTCTCCTTGTGTTACCTGCCATGGATTAGCATCCTATCCCAGCCTTGTGTCCTAAGTCTCCTGGAAAAGGCTACAGAGAATGAATGAATGAATGAATGAATGAACCTGTTCTTATGTTGTGTTGTGTTACATTGTCTTATCATGTGTTTTTATGTTGTTGGTACATTTTACAAAATATATAGATTTTTCTCCTCACCTTAACTAACATGTGGGCTTATTTAGATTAATTACATATTGTATTGTATAATGCAAAATTCAACAAAAATATGTGAAAATGTTCAAAATGATTTCTTTTTCAGACCCTCATAAAGTATCTACAACATTTAGCAAAATGCATTTGTTTTAAAGATAGCAGCAGGGAAATAAAAAATAAAAAAATTAACAACCCTTAGATTTAAATGTACTAAAAACATATTTTTACACCAAAAAAGTAAGTAATTTTAAATATTTGAAGCAGTTTTGAGAGAAAGAAAAGCAGTTGATTTAACTGTTTAATTCGTATTCACCTTACTTTAAGCTCCTGGAGTTCTGTCAAGTGCATTTAACTCACTGTCTATGCATATTAGCACCTGATAATTATGAGCCTTATTAATGTTTTTTTTTTTAAAAAAGAGAAAGGAGAGAATTTCTCAAAATAATAGTACCCAAAATGTCCTCATATGAGGATTAAAAAAAAAAAAATGCATAGACAACGTTATTAGGAAAAATTGTTAAGGTCTCATATATTTGGGTCACAATAGTAAAACTGATGCCGCAGAATTGTGTTAATCTTTGTGTACATACCTTCTTATTGCAAGCTATTGTTGAAACCAAATTCAAGTTGCTAATGACCTCTTGTGACATATGAATAATTTACAATGTCTTTTGAGGACAGAAATTAATATAAATGAACCACGTTACACCCCTCTACTGACACAGTTGAAGCTTTTGTAAGGTGAGCCGGCGGTCAAATGCAATGGGAAAGGAAAAAAAATGAACATAATGCAAACTGGTAAAATAATATTTGTTCTTTCTGATTATTTTTTTCCTACAGGTTCTGAATGGAGCAACAACTTTCAAATAACACATTTAGTTTTAGTCTTCAAATTGCCAGATTTGATGTCCCTCCTCAAGCTATTTATCCTGTTTTTATCATTGGGGCACTAGTCTATTTATTTGCAGTATTTTGTAATGTAACAATTTTAGCATTGATTGTTACCCAGCACAACCTTCACAAGCCCATCTTCTACATTTTTTTCAGTCTTCCTTTGGCAGACGTAATAGCAATTACAAGTGCTTTGCCTAGAGTGCTTCTGGATATTGTAACCCAAACAAATATGGTCTACTACCCAACATGTGTCCTGCAGGGTTTTTTGCTTCATTCATATGGAGGTAGTGTACTTTTTATCCTGGCAGCCATGTCATTTGATCGTTATATAGCTATATGCAAGCCACTCAGATATAACTCTATAATGAGCCCATGTGTAGTTTGTGGTCTGATAGCACTGGCTTGGGGATTTGACCTTTCAATGATTCTTGTATTGTTTGCTCTTCAGGCCAGATTTCCCAAATGTAAGACATTTATTTTTAATGTCTATTGTAGTAATAGTGCACTCTTACAACTTTCATGTGGTGGTGACCTTACTGTGAACAATGTTTATGGATTAGCTGTAACTGGGGTAATGCAGGGCATTAGTGTGAGCATTCAATTATTTTCCTATGTACAAATTCTTAAGACCTGTCTTTCCCACGCACACATTGAAGCAAGAAGTAAGGCTGTAAACACATGTTTAGCACAGATAATAACATTTGTTTTGTATGAAATTGTTTCTACCTTTACCATACTTTCTTATCGTTTTCAGAATATACCACCTAGTGCACAACATATATGTGGTTTAATGATTTTCACAATTCTTCCAGTGGTTAATCCAATTATATATGGAATGAAAACAAGAGACATTAGAAATACTTTTATCATAGTGCTGAAAAAACGAAAGGTGGCATTTGGATAATTTTTGAAGAAAGATTATGTGAATAAGCATTCCATTCATTCCAATCGTTCTGTAAACTCTGTTAAAATGTAACCATGTGCAGTCAGATTTTTTTTCAGTGTAAAAAAAAAATTATAGAATAACAATTTGTAATTTTTTTATTCTGATTTACCAAATTGACCCAAATGATTTTATTTCAGCCATGTTACATGAAAGCATTTACAAAAATGTATAGCTTTATGTATAACCAAGAAGTGTGTGTTATTTTTAAACAAAGTTTAAAAATAAACAAAGTTTAAAAATAAAACAAAGGGATTTTTGTTCATGAATTGCCTTTATGAATTGGTTTAAAAAAGCACTGCAAGCGCTGATAAGATGGGCAATGTAAATTTTAATATAACTGGAGTGGAGATATTTCATAGTCAGTGATTTCTGTTTTTTTTTTCTTTTTTTTTTTCTTTTTTGCAGCCTGAAATAAAGGCAGAGACGGTTTTAGATTTATCCAGATGTAAAGTGCAACTTCCAACACCCATTTGAAAAAAATGAAAACATGTCAATTGAAAAAAAAACAAACAAACAAAAAAAAAAACAGAATCATTGACTTTAAAATATTTGCCCACTCTTCTTTGCAGAACTATTCAAGTTGAGTCAAATTTATTGGTGACTGTTTGTTGATGGCAATTGTTAAGTCATTTTACAGATTTAAAATTTTCAGATTTCCTTCTGTCCTGAGATACGCTCCAGTCCCTGCTGTAGAGAAACATAACCATAACAGGATATTATAATTGTGCTGTCATAGACATCAACATTTAACATGCTCAATCAAAGTGAAATGTCACTCTGGAGTTTTTTTGTATACAGGTTTTTTTGTATTTCTTAAACAATATGATTTTGGGGTGAGAGTGATAGGATGACCACTCCTGGGAAGACTGGCTAACCTTTTGAATGCTTTCAACTTGTAAATTATCCTTGAAGAATGGTGAACTCCAAGTTTGGAAATGGTTTTATTACCCTTTACAGATTGATGTAAAGCAACAATTACTTCTCTAAGACCAATGCTTATGTCTTTTCCTCTTGGCATTGTGTTTTATAGATATGTGTTGCTTTTATAGAGATCTGAACAACTGCTTATAATCAAATATTCATGGGCTAATAATTATCAGCATCTAGCTACAACTTACTCTCATAAATCCTATGGAAATGATAAGGGTGCACTTTTGGTTTAATTTGTTGTTACATAAATAATAGACTAGTGATAAAGGATATAGATTTTTGTTAATTTTAGAGTGTAATTGCCTAGTCTGTGTTTTGTTGATTATCTGAATCTTTTAAAGAGACACGGAGACTCCATTCTGCACCCACAGCACCACAAAGTTTACTGGTAACCCACAGGTGTAGGCTCAGAATTTGATACAGTGAATTGCAAAAATATTTAACTTCTGTCTCAGTCTAAAATTTTCATCTGAGGTTGTCTGGGCCCTGCAGATGAAAAGCATTATATAATGCTGTTAGGATGCTTTTCATCTGCAGGGCCCAGACAGCATTATGCTGCTTCACAGTGAACATAGTGTTCTCAGGGTTTTGGGAGGATCTGAGTTTGTGCAACACATAATTATTTCCATGATGAATAAGAAGTGATATTTTAGTCTCAAATGAGCCTTCTTCAGCGTGCTTTGGTAGTTAGACACAAACCTTCGTCTAGCAAACTACATACGTTTTCATTAAGCAATGGCTAATTATAACGCAGTCTTTTTATTGTCAGTTGTTGCAATGATTTTTGGGACAACAAAATATTAGAGAACGGTGCAATAATACAGCTGTGCTGAACCCTTGAGCATCACCAACTGCCAGCTGATGCATTAATTCCTTGAAATATTCTGGCAGCCCGCTACAGCAGCTCATACATAAAGGTGGCAGAAGAGATGCTGGGAGCAAAAACACAAGTGGTCAGCTCAAGCTAGCAGACCACACTACTGACCAAGCCAACAGGACAGCAGACTTTGGTAAGAAGACTGATGGGGGCCTGTGCATTTTTATTTACAAATCTTGGTGGACTAATGCTATCTTCCTGGAGAAACACTGCTTCACTGACCTGGAATTCAATTCATGCTACTTAAATATAAAATATTAGACTGTTTTGACCAGTAGCAGTTTGTTTACAGAGAGAATGAATCAACAGAAGACATCATAGTATATTATGTTACAACACAAGGAAAATAAAAACCTACATGTAAGAATGTTGTCAGAATGGTGCAACAACAATAAATCAAGAAAAAAAATATTATGACTTTATAAGATGATAGTCGACTTTCTATTACTGTTTCATTGAGAGTGTACTGACATACATGTTATTATTACTGGAATTGTGCTAAGAGCTGTCAAACACATCTTTAAAACTTGTAAGGACTGTTGACTTTGTTAGGTCAACTTTCTGAAATGTGGTCAGAAACTAAAATCCTGAACAGAGATCAACGCTTAGTAAGGATGCATGCTAAATAATAATAATAATAATAATAATAATAATAATAATAATAATAAACAGTAGAAATCAGAGCTAAGTTTAACAGTGAAAGTAACAGGATTTTCACACATAGTGTACTGAGAACAGGATTGGGACTAAACAACCATTTTATTATATATATATATATAAACTAATCAGGAGATATCACTTACATTTGGCTCTTAACTGGGTTTGTCAGGGTAGGATTGGAAGCCATCATGCATAGTGGCCACTGACTCTGCATGCAGTGCTATTGGGGTTTATTGGTCAGGGCTAGGCTCAGCATTGATATGTGGCAATAAAATGAAGCTCACTGGCCACCTGGATCTCTTGAATGGCCTGGTTATCACATGGTTATATCTATGAACTTATTCCTTCCCTGATTCAAATTGTGAGATAGTGGTTCTTGGAGCATGCGGTCTCATTTTCACACATTTTCACTGCCACTCTGTAGCAGTGTGGGAAACCAATGGGTGATTCCAGTAGTGTGTGTGTGTGTGTGTGTGTGTGTGTGTGTGTGTGTGTGTGTGTGTGTGTGTGTCTGAAAGTCATTCTATACAGTAGCCCCCTTGTTCGTGCTTCTGCTCTCGTTTAACACCAGTTACAGCATGCTAATTTGTAAAACTTTATATTTTGTATTAATTAATGTAATTAATTTTATATGAATGTTTATATAAACGTTTTCATAATTTCATATGGGGAAATTTGCTTGGACATAATCAAATGGCTTCCGGAATGGATTATCCAAGCTATACATTAATCTGCCCATTAATCGTTAAAGGTTCAGTTTTGATAATCTACTTTCTTTGGCCTAAACTACAATGTGTCACACCTTTATTTTTGTTTCTTGATGATTGTGGCGGCTTGTAGGTGCATAGTTAGTAAACTATACCTGTGGGGAGCAAAGGCTAGTCTATCTGTTCTGATCCTGCACTAAAATCAATCTACAAAAAAAAAAAAAAAAAGTAATTGCTAGCCAAGAAAGAAAGGCACCAGAGGACCCAGTGCACCAAAGCCTACCCTGCATGTGGCCCAGTAGGCAAAGAGCCTGCTAAACCAGAATTCACAATAGACAAATTCTAACTCATAAAATAACTTTCATGATTATACTCTTAATATAAAATGTACATCTTAAGTTTGAGAGCATATTCAAGTTGCTAATATCCTCAGATGACATATGAGTCACCACATTGACTTGGGAGGACATAAAATTGATATAAATATGGCTTACAATATCATTATTTTGACAGAGATGTTTGCAAGGTGATGTTATAGGCATTGTGATATAAAAAAAGCACAATCCATACTGTAAATCAGTAATTTTCTTGTTCCTCTTTAAGTCACTTACAGGTCCTGAATGGAGAATCTACTTTATAATAACACATTCAGTTTTAACCTTCAAATTGCCAGATTTGATGTACCTCCTCAAGCTGTTTATCCTGTTTTTATGATTGGAGCTTCAATATATTTATTTGCAGTGGTCTGTAATGTAGCAATTCTAACGTTGATTGTCACACAGCAAACCCTTCACAAGCCCATGTTTTACATTTTTTTCAGTCTTCCTTTGGCAGATTTAATAGGAATTACATGTGCTTTGCCCAGAGTACTTCTGGATATTTTAACCCAAACGAACATGGTCTACTACCCAACATGTGTCCTGCAGGGTTTTCTACTTCAATTGTATGGAGCTAGTATACTTTTTATTCTGGCAGCCATGTCATTTGATCGTTACATAGCAATATGCAAGCCACTGAGGTATAATTCTATAATGAGTCCATACACCGTTAGTGGTGTGATAGCACTGGCTTGGGGACTTGACATTGCTTTGATAGTTGTGTTGTTTGCTCTTCAGGCAAGATTTCCAAAATGTAAGACAATTATTTTTAATGTGTATTGTAGCAGTAACACTCTGTTACAGCTTTCATGTGGTAGTGACCTTACTGTGAATAATGTTTATGGATTAGCTATAACAGGGGTTGTGCAGAGCATTAGTGTGACTATTCTGTTATTCTCCTATGTTCAAATTCTTAAAACCTGTCTTTCCCATACACAAATTGATGCTAGACGTAAGGCTGTAAACACATGTTTAGCACAGATAATTACATTTGTTCTGTATGAAATAGTTGCACTCTTCACTGTACTTTCATATCGTTTTCAAAATATACCACTCATTGCACAACAAATATGTGGCATGCTAATTTTCACACTTCTTCCAGTTATGAATCCAATTATATATGGAATGAAAATGAAAGACATTAGAAATTCATTTATCATGGTTTTGAAAAGAAAATATGGTGTTTAAATAAATTAAAAAAAAGTTATTTTAAAGAATGTTACACTAATTCCCATTCTGTATGCTCTGTTAACAAATAAGCATTTTGAATGACATTTTAAAATGTATCATTCAAGCAAAAACACCTAAAAGAACACGTTCCCTTTATATTCGGTAGCTTTCATATACGTATACATATACAAGTTTCACATAAATTTAGTGTTTGGTTCTTGCTGTGAATTAAACAAGTTTTAAATGGAATAGTATGTGGAAATATCTACATATGTACTGGCTTTTGACATTTACATAGCATACATTTTACACTGGCAATTGTATAGTAATGTTAATGTTTAAGGGGCAGTGGAAGATCAAACAGTTAAGGATCTGTGTTAATGGTTGCAAGCTTCTACGGTTGAGCCCTTAAGCAAGGCCCTTACCCTATATGCTCCAAGGGTTGCTGTATCCTGGCTCACCCTCTGACCCCAGGTTGCCAACTGGGATATGTGAAAAAATGATGGACAAATAACTGAATCTTAAAAGGATGTTCTTATGTGTCTGTTGTCTCTATGAGGACATTGTGCACGATTTTATTAGATTTTCAGTGATATTTCATACTGTATAATATGGTGGGAACAAAACCAATGATGCCAATCTGATCCCCTAGTCAATGTCCACAATGCAATAATCAACATCCATGTAACAAACGGATTAATATTTTTGTCAGAGAATCACACAAGGCCAGAGGGTAATCTAAAGCACAAGACCAAAAAACAAAGCTATATGTTATAATAATAATTTAGAGGTCTTGGCATACTTGTTTACAAAATTCACAACTAACATGTTTGGGTTTTTTCGTATTAACAGTGTGTAACATAATAAGAATTTAGCAGCTGTGTGACTTGGTATTGTGTGCAAAAGTCACAGATCAATTTCTACCTCTGTTTTGAAGCCATGTTTTGGAAACTTGGTGATTTTTTTTCATTGATTACAAATTAAACATAATTTGCTCTATTCCTAAAATAAACAATGTAAAACTTCATACCTATGAATGAGTTATACTGTATATACTATACGAGTGTAAGCTTCAGATTAACTAACATACAGACATATTTGTTAAATCTTGTTATATTTGCCTAAATCTGAGACCTGCATACAATTTGATGCTGCTGAAATAAAAATATATTAATGGTATATTACTGATGTACACTCACCTAAAGGATTATTAGGAACGCCTGTTAAATTTCTCATTAATGCAATTATCTAATCAACCAATTACATGGCAGTTGCTTCACTGCATTTAGGGGTCTGGTCCTGGTCAAGACAATCTCCTGAACTCCAAACTGAATGTCAGAATGGGAAAGAAAGGTGATTTAAGCAATTTTGAGCGTGGCATGGTTGTTGGTGCCAGACGGGCCAGTCTGAGTATTTCACAATCTGCTCAGTTACTGGGATTTTCACGCACAACCATTTCTAGGGTTTACAAAGAATGGTGTGAAAAGGGAAATACATCCAGTATGCGGCAGTCCTGTGGGCGAAAATGCCTTGTTGATGCTAGAGATCAGAGGAGAATGGGCCGACTGATTCAAGCTGATAGAAGAGCAACTTTGACTGAAATAACCACTCGTTACAACTGAGGTATGCAGCAAAGCCTTTGTGAAGCCACAGCACGCACAACCTTGAGGCAGATGGGATACAACAGCAGAAGACCCACCGGGTACCACTCATCTCCACTACACATAGGAAAAAGAGGCTACAATTTGCATGAGCTCACCAAAATTGGACAGTTGAAGACATGTTGAAAAATTGAACAGTTGAAGACTGGAAAAATGTTGCCTGATCTGATGAGTCTCGATTTCTGTTGAGACATTCAAATGGTAGAGTCAGAATTTGGCGTAAACAGAATGAGAAGATGGATCCATCATGCCTTGTTACCACTGTGCAGGCTGGTGGTGGTGGTGTAATGGTGTGGGGGATTTTTTCTTGGCACACTTTAGGCCCCTTTGTGCCAATTGGGCATTGTTTAAATGCCACGGCCTACCTGAGCATTGTTTCTGACCATGTCATCCCTTTATGACCACCATGTCCCCATCCTCTGATGGCTACTTCCAGCAGGATAATGCGCCATGTCACAAAGCTCGAATCATTTCAAATTGGTTTCTTGAACATGACAATGAGTTCACTGTACTAAAATGGCCCCCACAGTCACCAGATCTCAACCAAATAGAGCATCTTTGGGATGTGGTGGAATGGGAGCTTCGTGCCCTGGATGTGCATCCCACAAATCTCCATCAACTGCAAGATGCTATCCTATCAATATGGGCCAACTTTTCTAAAGAATGCTTTCAGCACCTTGTTGAATCAATGCCACGTAGAATTAAGGCAGTTCTGAAGGCAAAAGCGGGTTAAACACTGTATTAGTATGGAGTTCCTAATAATCCTTTAGGTGAGTGTATGTGTAACACAAAATGTACATTCATATAATACATGTTACTTATATGCTACATAATAGTACATAAGTATTAAAACCAAGAAAGAGTAACAGCATTAGTCAATGACCAGTTTAACAAAAAAGGGGGAAAAATGCATATACCAAGGCTTATAATGTATCAAATGGGGGGAGACATTTGAGCTTCCTGATATATCATATAAAACTAAAGTTTACTACTTTTAAGCCATGCACATTTTACTGCTACCAGAATCTGGTATGAAAATCTGATCCAAGAAAAACCTTCAACCAACAACCACAAAAAAACATAATCTTATGAATCTTTTTGCTAAAATAAAACAAACTTCAGTTGATCATATTGCTTAGATTGTGTTAAAAAATTATGTGACTCTATATTTTACAATCCTAAACACCAACATAATTGTTTGCTTAATCTTACTCTTTACATATTGGTGGATTAAGAAGAGGGATTGTCGGTTGGATCTCTGACATTTGTAATTAAGAGAAATATCAAATAAATCAAAATATTGTGTTAAAGGTGGATATTTTAAATATTGTGTTGAAGGGAGATATACATATTTAACAAAATATTGTGTTAAATGTGTATTTGTTGTGTGTAGTAGATTACTTTTATGTAAGATCCATTCTGCTGGCAACCACCACAAGTATATTTCGGATCTGTGGGAAATGATGCACAGCATAGGAAGCCATGACACAGCATTCCTAGATCAGACAGGGTTGAGAGACTGATAGTTGCAGCTTGGGGAAGTTTAGGTTTGAACTGCCAGCCACCTCTGAGCTAGCACGTGACCACAGACTATATGTGTAGTGCATAGTCTCTTATACTACTATACTGCACATTTTTTAACAAGCCGTCCTACAACGTTTTTTAAGGCTATTGAAATATATTATATTAACACCATTACTAATGATAAGGCAAATGTCATTCACAAGTTTACTAGTTTTAAATGAAATTTAATTTGTGGCTACAAGAAAAAGTAAATAAAAAAAAAACATGACCATGTTACTAAAGAACAATTGAAAAACTTAAACTGTAATACTGTTCGCATAAATATAATGAATGAGTGAAGGACAAATCGTTTATATTCAGTTGCTTTACAAGTGCATTAAGTCTTGTAGTCTAACTAAATGTTTTAAGCCAATTTATGAACTTTTAAGACACAGCTTGTAGTGAGCTATTTTAAGACCAAGGAAATCACTTATAACAATGCAAGTAGCTGCTCTGTCTTTCTTGTAAATTCATTCAAAAGAGCTGTGGCTTTTCTGATGATAAATACAAGTAACTTTATTGAATAGCCAATGCTGTATTGCAATATTAACCTAGATAAATGTGCTTTGCTTTTTTTTTTTTTTTTTTTACAAAAATTAAAAAAAAGATAACTGGGGCCAAGTCCACATGTAGCTGGGTATTTTTAAAAACAGAGATTTTTTCTTCTTCGTTTTTAAAAAATAATCTTGTCCACACGACCTAGGGTTTAAAAATATCTTTGTCCACATGAAAACACAAAACGCCCTGCTAAGCCCTGTTAGGAGCCTCCTTAATCAACAGGGGGCCAATCAGAAGCCTAGACAAAACCTCATTACCTGTTGTGCTTTGCAGACGTCAGACTCGTCCCAAACCGCCGTCGGTCTCTGCGGGGTCTGTGTCGTCAGAGTTTTGTACAGTATGTAGCAGCAGTGAGTTTAGTAGTACATTCAGGTAGCTCTGTTCATTAACGTAATGTGTGTGTGACTGTACACACAGTAAAAAGTCCAGTATGCAACGTTAACACAGTCACTAATTTACTATAGGTACGTCCGCTATTGCACAGACCAAGGAGACGAGCACACAGACAATTACATTAATCGGCACAAGGTGACATTACACCAAGCCGAAAAATGGAGTTTTGGAAAATCTTCACTTCCAAAAGCTCCGTTTTCAACGACCAAAACTTCGTTTGTGTGTGGACGAAAGACACAGAGAAAAATCTCCGTTTTTAAAAATACCCAGCTACGTGTGGACATGGTCTAAGAGGTAAATAAGATACTGAAGCTAATTGAAAGGAGACCTTGGACTGATGTGAATAGTGCCAAATTTAGCGTTAATCAATCTAATTGGTAAGCAACCTTGTTACTGACTTGAACTACTTCAGTATTTAAACTAGCTATGTGCTATAAATGTTGCTAATGGTGTGAAACACAAGTAAAACAAGTAAGATTTTACAACTCTTTCGATCAATATGTTAACTAAATCAGAAACATTAACAAGTGCACACATTCGAGGAGCGTGAAATGAGTCTGTAGCCCAGAAACCAATTGGGCAAGATCTATAGATCAGGTTACGGTCTTTACTTTGGCACTCCTACCAGTCTGCGCTTTCAGAATGACCCACCAGTTTTTTTTTCTAAAGCTAATCTAAGGCTACAATATATATATATATATATATATATATATATATATATATATATATATATATATATATATATATATATACAGTATATATTCAATGCTGTAGCCTTAGAATTAAGCTAAACAAGGTTAAAAATAAAATTAATTCATAGAATTCATAGAATTTTTTTTTATTATTACTTTTGTCAGATTAAAGTTATTTATGTGACCATTGTGAGTTTTTCTTTCATTGACCGAAGGGTACCAACAATTTTGTCCACGTGTGTATCTGTTTTTATCTAATTTATTTATTAAAGAGATCGGTGGAACCAATACCGCATGTCTCTGCTTTGGTCATTTTATCTTCGTAAAAACAGGGACGCAAACTCTTTCAAAGAGGAGAGAAGCTGCACACGTATGGAGTTCCTCAATGAGTGCTTGGGAAAAGCCGATTTGTGCCCACTCTGGATCTAAAAAAGGATACTGGCAGGTGGCACTTACTCCAGAAGCTAGGGAGCCTTGAAGGGAGCCACAGCCACCTTTTAATATCTAATGAATATCGTGCTCCATAAACATCATGCTTACAATGCAGGCACTGGGATTTGGGACAAAATATCCCAAATATGACTACATATAACTTCAGTAGGTACTGGAGGAGCTCTGAACCAAGGAGCTTGGCAACCACCCCCAAAAAAGGCTATCTCTGCCTGACAGAAGGATAGAATTTGAGGTACTATGTACATAGAAAACAGAACGCGTGTTCCAGCTGCTAAAAACCCACCTTACCAGCATCTCTGTAATCCAGACCTCAGACGGCAATTCATTGTGCACACAGATGTCTAAGAGACAGGGCTCTGGATTGTCCTTTCTTAGGTGTTCGACAAGGAGGAGCACCCATCCTGTATGTAGGAAACTCACCCCAGCAGGACAGAAATAAATCCTTGCTATCAAATGGGTTTTTAATGAATTAAGTTGATTTTTTCTTTTTAATATTATTTTTAAATACTTATACACCTCTGAGTTATAAAATTTTTACACAAATAACCATTTCAGTGCATTACAGGACTTTTTATCAATATCATCAGACATTAAAAGGTGGATTTAAATTATATTTATTTTCTTTAAAACATAAAAGCACCTTTTAATAGCATTTAGTTAGGAATAACTTATTAACTTATTATAAACTTATTATAAAAAAAACTAATCCAGGTTTTTTTAATCTTAAGCTTTTTTTAATCCAGTCGAAACTAAATTCACTTCTGTCTTTATTTCTCACAGACTCTGTTGCTCACAGACTGGAGAGCCCTGCTTCTGGGGATCAGCCTCGCTCCAGCTTGGCCACCCCCTCCACAACGATGCTTCTGGGGATCAGCCTCGCTCCAGCTTGGCCACCCCCTCCATGACGATGCTTCCTGCCTCTGTCAGCCCAGCTCTCCAGCCCTGCGTAGCCCGGCTGCTGCTCTTCACTGGAGGACGAGGCCTGGGTTTTCTCTGAATTAATGGACCTCCTCACCACCATAGACTCCACTCCACTCCTACCCACATATTTCCTCACAGTGTGTGTGTATGCACGAGTTTGAGAAGAAAGGAAAGAAAAAACTGTAAAAAAAAAAAAAAACTGCACTTGTTCAAGCACTGCTAATCTACCTCTGTGACAGTACCCAGAAGCTACAAAGCTTTACATATATAAGTGAGTGATGTATAGGATATGGGCCTATATGATTTTGACCAGGTGGTTACATATGATTTTCTGCTCTTATGTCATGCTCTGGGCATATCAGAGGCAACTATCAGCTTTTTGTATCATACTATGGAGCATCACAGGCATGCCTAATACACTCTAATGGTAGGCAGTAACATCAACTTTTTCATCATTCTGTGATCATGTCACATGCATTCCTCACTGACCTTACCAGTATTGCAGCATTGTCTTAAGAATAAACGGGACTGAAGAGCTCTGTATAACAGGTAGAAGGGCTGCTGAAACATTAGAGCAGTGTGAGGTTTCGCTCTCATGAGTTGGTTCACCTCCAGCAAAGGGAATCACGGCGTTGCTGATTGGTTGGTTGCCCCAATCAGAGGTGGTTGTGGGCGTAGCTATACCCTACACGGTTCCTCTTTTTTGTGGATACATTAACCTGTTGTTTGGTCTGTCACGTGGGAGGTCATCTGAATGGAGTTTTAGTAATTTGGATAAAGTGTATTAACATGAGTCTGGTTCACATGACTAACTTTTCATACACATCAATGCTTGAATACAACAAGCTTTCATTCAATACCAAACATCCCATATCTTGCATACTCATTCATACCTTTATCCATAGAACGTTATACATGTTGATTACCCTTCCTAAGTTTAGGTTAAACACAACATAAAGACATCAAACACGCTATGTTGCTGATTTGTGTCGTTTGAGGTCGAGGTTGGTGAAAGCCATCTGGGTTTCCTTTTTTGACTGGGTAACACTTTCAGCTGCTTTGTATCACCGAGTGAGAAAACGTTGTCAGCATAACGCCATTTGCTTGAAGGTGACAGATTCCTGCCCCCCATTGAGGTGTCCTATTAGTCCCTACAATAGCAAATATATATTAATCATCACTGACATATGGCGAGTTGCCATCACAATTCTGTGCCACTTGGAGTTTCAAGGGTTAACATTTTGGAATATGCAACCGTTCGAAAAAAATGTTTTTATGTAAACAAGTGATAGCATCAAGGGCTTTTCGATTCCAGCTTTCATACTTTTAAAATCACCGAATTATGAGTTAGGCAGCACAGTGGTTAGCACTGTTGTCTTGCACCTCCGAGTCCTTGCTTGGTTCCCACCTTGGGTCTGTGTGCATGGAGTCTGCTTTCCTCCCACAGCCAAAAGACATGCAGATTAGGCTAATTGGTGTTCCCAAATTGTCTACAATGTAAATGTGTATGTGTCCTTTTAAAGCAATTATTCATGCTTCACTACCTTCAGGTGAATTTCTTGATGGTGTTGATGTCTGACAGTGTTGACAAAATTACGCATTACGCTAGATAACTTCTGAAATGTATGTGGGAGCCAATTTGTCTTTGCATCTGCTAGACGCTCATGTAATATGCTTAAAATGAATTTTCTACTAAAATTACCAGAGTGTATACAGAATTTACCCAGTTTAATATACTTTATAAGATAAGAGATATACTTTTAAAAAGGTATGTTTGTGACCACAGCAGGATAAATTTCACTTAAAAATATACTTAAATATATATTTTTAAAAAATAATTAATTAATAATTACTAATTTACAAGAACCTGAGCTATAGAATATAAAAGGAAGCATGAAAAGGTCCTTGGAATTTTGATTGATCACAAGATTGTCTGATTTAGTTCTTAGAAATGTCGAATGGTGTTAACAAAACCTCAGAAAACAATTTAGCAAATTAAAACTTGAAGAAAAAAAAGTTTTAAAAAGTACATTTGTAACAGCTGATAATGAATTAATATCTACTTATTCTACTTAGCATGCAATGAAAACACAATAAGAGACAAAGACTTTCTCAGGTTTAGTGGAGACACTTTATCAAATAAAATAAAAATCTTGTCTTTCCTGAGGTAAGTTATGGTACGTTAGTGCAGGACTGACCAGAAAGCAGGAAAAACTCTAAAAATGTCAAGACCAGTGTAAAGCACTGTGCAGTAGAAATTAATTCTCTCCTGTTGCTCATTTTGAAATTACAAATTTATTAATTCCCAAATTCACAAATAAATTCCATTTTGATAACAAGCCCATAACATACAAATTACTTCATATTAAAAGGTGTTGCTTAATTTGCTATGGTGATGTTTACACAAAAATATTTTGTCACATGGGACTATTAAATCATTACTGAGCACTATAAAGCACAGGACATTAGTAGGGAAAAGAATAGAGCTATACATTATGTTACAGTAAACAGATTTCAGTTTCAGATTGAAAAATTTATGTCACCCGGCAGATAAAGTAAAATAAAAATCTTGTCTTTTCTCAGTTTAGTTATGGCATGTTAGTGCAGGACTGACCAGAAAGCAGAAAAAAATGTCCAGACCAGATTTTAAAGTAAGTATGTACATCAAATTAAACTTCATTTATTTTTACCTGAAATTTTAACCAACAGAATTGTTTTTCAACAGATGGAAAAAACAAATATTACAATGACTGATTTATCCAATATATCTACTCTGACGCTTCAAGGCTTCAATTTGCCTCCTGAGAGCATCGTCCCTGCATTTGTCTTTGCAACAGTGGGTTACCTGACCATTCTCATTTGTAATCTTGTCCTACTCTTCACCATCATTCTTAATAAGAGTCTTCACCAGCCGATGTACATTTTGCTGTTAAACTTGCCTATAAATGATCTTATAGGTTCTACAGCCCTGTTTCCACAAATGATTAAGGAACTCTTATTGGATTCCAGGACAATAGAGTTTTCAACTTGTGTCGCGCAAGCTTTCTTTATACATATTTATGCAACAGGTGCAGTATTAATTTTGACAGTTATGGCATATGACAGATATGTGGCCATTTGCTGCCCTATGAGATACAACACTATAATGAGTAATATACACATAGTTGGGCTAATATCCTTGGTCTGGCTCTCTAACATACTAATAATAGCAGTGCTTTTTATCTTTCTGTTGCGCTTGCCACGATGCAGATCTTTTATGACTCACACATACTGTGACAATCCCTCTTTGCTCCAGCTGGTCTGCCAAAATACAACTATAAATAACATATATGGATTGATGATTGTAGCTGTCAGCCAGGTGATAACGGTAGGACTAATTGCATTTACATACATTCAAATCCTTATAGCCTGTTTTAAAAACAAAGGATCTGATAGACGTAGCAAGGCCCTACAGACTTGTGCCACACACTTAATAGTCTTTCTCCTTTTTGAATGTTTGGGCCTTTTCACAATAATTTCATACAGGTTAACAGATATTTCTCCCCATTTAAGGAAATTCAGCGGAGTTGCAGCTATGATTTTGCCTCCAACATTAAATCCTATTATATATGGACTAAGAACAAAGGAAATCAGGATAGAAGCATTAAAATGTCTTCAAAAAAGTGTAATTAACTCATAAACCACACACTACTTGGCATACTGTTTCTATAAACCTGCTTGTGCTTCCACTCATTTGTCATTAATACATTTTCATTTACTTTTATTGTTTATATTCCTCATGTATTATGTTAATCTGTTTTCAAATTATTTGCTGATATGCAAAAGAAATACTTTCAGGGTTTTTAAAATAAAGATTTTAAAATATTTAAAAAAAGATATTTTAACTTCATCATCAACTACAAAGGTACTAAGCTTTCTGTTCATTAATATGTCATTAATATGTGAATCTATATATTTTTATATGTTGCTTTTGAGTAAATATTGAGATTTAATGTCAAGGTATTGTACTGTTGAAAACAGATTAACAAATATTAGTTGATTTGCAGTGGAATCATTAGTTACTTAAAGAATAATTAAAGGGTTAGGTAATTATAACAGTAAATTATAGGAGACAGAGAAGTATTGAGGACACAGATGTAACAAATCATAGATTTATTTTCTAAGCGTAATGCTACTGGAAATCCTTTACACTAGCTGTTACACTACTAGTGTTAATAAAGTTAACACTGTATTCATTCACTCTCATGATTTACATGTCCAATTATTATTCATATATATTTTATTTTATAATTGCAACAATTTATGGCTTTTTAGACAAATAAAAAATTTTCCACAACTGAAACAATCTCATGTGCAGAAGGCCCAAGCGCATCACCATGGATGCAGCTGCCATGAGCCCTAAACACTCTGAAAGTAATGAACTATCACTTTCTGGCCTAGCCTGACTTTCTTTCGGGTATTGAGAATGAATTCGGCACACGCAGGAGACAGCTGCACCTGCATTGCGATCGAATTCCATATATGTTGCCGTCTGAGCAAGAAAGAGAACACCTTTCCCGGCATTGAGTCTCAATCCTAAAGAACCGAGATGAGCTAGGACGACATCTCGATGTCGAAGCGCTAGCTACTGAGACTGAGTCAGAATCAGGCAGTCGTCTATGTAATTCAGGATGCAGATGTCCTGGAATCTAGAGCCAGAGCTGCATCCATGCATTTTATATATGTGCGGGGTGACGGGGCTAGGCCAAATTGAAGGACCCGATACTGGTAGGCTTCGCCCCCGAAAGCAATATTTATATATGAAAATATGTGTCTTCAGGTCAATTGTTACAAACCAATCCTCTGGTTGGATTTGAGAACAATCATTTTGGCTGTCAACATTTTGATGTTCAGCCCACGAAGTTGTAAAATTGGACTCAACCCCGTCTCTCTTGGAAACCAAGAAATACTGACTGTAATAGCCTGACTCTCTCGTCAGTAAATGTGCTTGTTCCGGTTTAATGGAAGTGGAGACCACGCCATTGAAATGCGGAGGACGATGTGCAAAATGAATCCTGTAGCCTCACTCTACAGTGCTTTGTACCTACAGAGACATACCTGGCAGTGGGTTCCCCACTGCCAGCCTCTCTTAAAGGGGCACAAGTTTTGACACTTCGGCAAGAAACACCAGTGGTGGCGCAAATTGAAAAACGGCCTCCTGAGGGTGCCAGGAAGGAGTCTTTATTCCTTATGGGAATTTTTACGCGCCCCTCCCCGGGGGGAGACACCCCCACGACGTGAGCCTCAGGACTTCTTTTTAGAGAAAATGATGCTCCTCAGGTTCGGCCTCTTTGAGACGGACTGCGAAGCGCGGTGAGTCCAGCCCCAATCTCTACGAGGGGGTGCTTGTCTTGCCACGCTCTCCTTTTGCGCTTCACGCCTGGATGGTATTTTTTATTACCTGTATGTGCACCTCATCAGATGACATCATCTGACCGAGGTTATATAAGCCAAACTTTGGCGTGTTTGATACACACATGCTTCACAACTGGTTGAACAAAGAAATGCTCCCATAACGTTTTCACACAACATCAAGTGTACAGTCGTGTCCAAAAGTTTTGAGAATGATACAAATATTAGTTTTCGCAAAGTTTGCTGCTAAACTGCTTTTAGATCTGCTTTGTTTCAGTTGTTTCTGTGATGTACTGAAATATAATTACAAGCACTTCATATGTTTCATACGTTTATCGACAATTACATAACATTTGTGCAAAGAGTCAATACTTGCTGTGTTGGCCCTTCTTTTTCAGGACCACTGCAAATCAACTGGGCAGGCTCTCAATCAACTTCTGGGCCAAATCCTGACTGATAGCAACCCATTCTTTTATAATCACTTCTTGGAGTTTGTCAGAATTAGTGGGTTTTTGTTTGTCGACTTTCCTCTTGAGGATTGACCACAAGTTCTCAATGGGATTAAGATCTGGGAGGTTTCCAGGCCATGGACCCAAAATTTCAAAGTTTTGGTCCCCGAGCCACTAAGTTAATCACTTTTGCCTTATGGCACGGTGCTCCATCGTGCTGGAAAATGCATTTTTCTTCACCAAACTGTTGTTGGATTGTTGGAAGAAGTTGCTGTTGCAGGGTGTTTTGGTACCATTCTTTATTCATGGCTGTGTTTTTGGGCAAAATTGTGAGTGAGCCCACTCCCTTAGATGAGAAGCAACCCCACACATGAATGGTCTCAGGATGCTTTACTGTTGGCATGACACAGGACTGATGGTAGCGCTCACCTTTTCTTCAAATTCAAATTCAAATTTTATTTGTCACATACACAGTCATACACAGTACGATATGCAGTGAAATGCTTATACGACCGCTCCGTGACCTTAAATATTTTTACAAATGGAAACTATAAAACAACATTCCAGCAAAGTTTCAAAAAAATATATATAAAATCTGAAGTATAATATAATATATTACAACTTAACTTAAGTCTGCGAAAAACTTGAGGTATTATTTTGAAAATGAGATGAGGAGGATGAGAAAAGAAGTCCTTGAGGTGTGCAAATGTGCATATATGTGCAAATGTGCATTGACATAAGTGTCTGTTCTGTGTGTCCAAGAAAATGCAGAGGTGTTTTAGTCCAGTGTATTGGTTTGATTGAGAGACCGTATCGCCTGCGAGAAGAAGCTCCTTCTCAGTCTCTCTGTATTGGCCTTGAGGGAGCAGAAGCGCTTCCCAGACCGCAACAGAAAAAACAGTCCATTGCTGGGGAGGCTGAGGTCCTTCATGATCTTCCTGGCCTTGGTCCAGCACCGCTTGTTGTAGACAGAGTGCAGGTCAGGGAGCTCAGTTCGGATGATGCGCTCAGCTGATCGCACCACCCTCTGTAGGGCTCGTCTGTCCTGCATGGTGCTGTTCCCGAACCAGGTTGCGATGTTTCCCGTCAGGATGCTCTCTATGGTGCAGGAGTAAAAGTTCCTGAGCACCTTAGAGGGCAGTCTGAAGTCTCTCAGGCGTCTGAGGTGGTAGAGACGCTGTCGGGCCTTTTTCACCACGGTGTTGATGTGACAGGACCATGATAGGTCCTGCGTGATGTGAACACCGAGGTACTTGAAGCAGTCCACTCTCTCCACTGGGCTCTTGTTGATGATGGGGGTCTGGTAGTTCCTCTCCTGCTTAGTGCAGAAGTCCACTATCAGCCCCTTTGTCTTACTGACATTTAGAAGAAGGTTGTTCCTCTGGCACCAGTTCTCTAGATTTCCAATCTCCTTCAGGTAGGCCGTCTCGTCGTTGTCAGAGATCAGGCCCACCACGACGGTGTCGTCAGCAAACTTAATGATGGTGGTGGAGCTGGTAGTGACTGCACAGTCATGTGTGTACAGAGAGTACAGCAGGGGGCTCAGAACACAGCGATGTGGGGCTCCAGTGCTGAGAGTGAGAGAGGCTGAGACGTGTCCACCCATCCTTACTGCCTGTGGTCTCCCAGTTAGGAAATTAGAGATCCACTGACACAGAGATGAGCTGAGTCCCAGGTGCTCCAGCTTGGTGGTGAGTGTGGAGGGAATTATGGTATTAAATGCTGAGCTGTAGTCGATGAAAAGCATTTTAACATAATTCCCCCTTCTAGTGTCCAGGTGAGTGAGTGTTGTGTGGAGGAGATGAGAGATGGCATCATCTGTAGAGTGGTCCGGGCGGTATGCAAACTGTAGTGGGTCCAGAGTGTTGGGTAGTGAAGAGATGATGAAGTCTCTGACCAGCCGTTCAAAGCACTTCATCACCACTGAGGGAAGCAGGATGGGGTTTCTTCGGAACAGGAACAATGATGGAATCCTTAAAGCATGTAGGGATCACCGACTGAGACAAAGAGAGGTTGAATATCTCTGAACACAGGTGCAAGCTGGAGGACTCGACCTGAGATGCCGTCTGGTCCTGCTGCTTTCCTGGTGTTCACTCACCTGAAGGCTCTCCTCACGTCATGCTCGGAGATGATGAACGCGTTTTCGGTGCTGGCAGTGACTTCCTCCCTGCAGCCGTTAGTGCCGCTAGCATTAGCAACGCTAGTGTCTTTAGCTGCAGCCTCAAAGCGAGCATAAAAGGTGTTCAGCTCGTCTGCCAGAGTCATGTCCGCGTTCGTCATACCGGATGTTGGAGCTTTATAGTCCGTTATTGTCCTTAGTCCCTGCCACAGGCTCCTAGAGTCACTCTGTTGGAGAGTGCTGCTTCGCCTCTTTAACCGCCTTCCGGACGTTATAGGACGCAGCCTTGTACTGGTCCATGTCCCCCGATGCAAGTCCCGCAGCGGCGCGAGATCTCAGAGCGTCGCGGATGGTTTTATCCACCCACGGCTTCTGATTGGGAAACGTTCTGATGGTCGTTTTCTGCACGGTATCATCCGCTAGTTTCCCGATTAATCCCACAACCGCTTCCGTAAACATGCTGACGTCATCGGAGCTGTTTCGGAACATCTGCGCTAGTCTGCGTCATCGAGTGCGTCCTGAAGCGCGGCCACCGATTGGTCCGTCCAGCGCGCGACCTCCCTCTGAACCGGGAGTTCCTGTTTAAGCAGGACAAGCCTCTTCTCCGGACAAGCCTTTTTCCAGACCCCAAACAATCGGAAAGAGGCTTTATCCGAGAATATGACTTTGCCCCAGTCCTGAGCAGTCCATTCACAATACTTTTTGCAGAAGATCAATCTGTCCCTGATGTTTATTTTGGAGAGAAGTGGCTTCTTTGTTGCCCTTCTTGACACCAGGCCATCTTCCAAAAGTCTTCGCCTCACTGTGTGTGCAGATGCGTTCACACCTGCCTGCTGCCATTCCTGAGCAAGCTCTGCACTGGTGGCACTCCAATCCCGCAGCTGAGTCCTCTTTAGGAGATGATCCTGGCGCTTGCTGGACTTTCTTGGACACCCTGAAGCCTTCTTAACAGGAATTGAACCTCTTTCCTTGAAGTTTTTGATGATCCTATCAATTGTTGATTTAGGTGCCATCTTAGTAGCCACAATATCCTCGCATGTGAAGCCATTTTTATGCAACGCAATCATGGCTGCACGCGTTTCCGCAGGTCTGCACGCAGGTCACCATGGTTAACAATGAAAGAACAATGATTTCAAGCATCACCCTCCTTTTAACATGTCAAGTCTGTCATTCTAACCCAATCAGCCTGACATAATGATTTCCAGCCTTGTACTTGTCAACATTCTCACCTGAGTTAACAAGATGATTACTGAAATGATCTCAGCAGGTCCTTTAACGACAGCAATGAAATGCAGTGGAAAGTTAAGTTAATTTTCATGGCAAAGAAGGACGATGCAATTCATCTGATCATTCTTCATAACATTCTGGAGTATATGCAAATTGCTATTATAAAAACTTAAGCAGCAACTTTTCCAATTTCCTATATTAATGTAATTCTCAAAACTTTTGGCCACCACTGAAGCTTTTGAAAGGGAACAGTATGTTTTAGATTACTTTCTGCAGGTGTGTGCAGGCGTGTGCATGTGTGTGTGTGTGTGTGTGTGTGTGTTTGTGAAGCTAAAGTAAGGAGCCCCTCCTCTCTCCCCCTTTTCATCTTACACAGTTACCTTTCCTCCACTCTTTTCACACACATGCGCACACTTTATTTTTTCAATATAACAGTGTTTCAATTAACAAGAAATCTCTCTAAAGACACCCAATTAAGCGACACACTAATGGAATCACTGATGTGAAGTTAAAATAAAACAAATTAACCTGCACTTTGAAAAGAATCATGGCAGAGCAGTGTTTCTATGTAGAGCAGAGAGAGAGAGTGTGTGTGTGTGTGTGTGTGTGTGTGTGTGTCTGTAAAGGTGAAAGTAGGAGGAGTGTGTGTGTTCATGTGGCACGGTGTCCAATGACACGCGCGTGCACACAGACACAAAGAGCTGGTTGATACAGAGAGAGAAAATGGATCTTTCATCTCTCTAATGAGACTTGCACGCCCGCTGTACACACACGCATACAGACATAAAATAAAATATGTTTTATGTACACACGTGGTCATCGTGTTATAGTAAAATGTTCATGCGTGCAGGGGGTTGATTATACCAGTAAGAGACATGCACTGAGACTCAGCAAGGGAGATGTTTACCCACACTTCAGCAACAATTTCTCTCTGGTACAACACTCACAAAAAACAAACAACGAAACATACAGTCAATCAGAATCTCACAATACTAGCACACGACAGATTTAACGAGGCTCAAAATGGCAAAAGCTGCGTTTTTGGGGCGGTCCTTATATCAGGATAGGATGGAGACTAGAACCAATCCCAAACTCCAGCTGATTAACAGGCCACACCCACCTAGAACAGACACAGGTCCAACACACAGAAGCAGGGAGATATTTAACAGACACAAACAGAATCTCAGAAATCATAACACAGAGGCTCTACTGAAAAAGCAGAAAACGTTAGGCACATCAGTCATTTTTCTCATAATTAAAAAGTATTTCTGAGTGTTATAATTTAGTTGTTTTGATATAGGCACACACCCAAGATTTAACCCAATTTAAGTTAAAGTAAAATTTCTTTGACGTTCTGTGTTCAAAACAATCTTTGAGGTTTGTTTACTCTCCATTCTCACTTTTTTTCTGCTAGAGGGAGTAAATTGTATTTTCTTGTTTGTGTTCTTTGATATAGTTAAAAATTTGCACATGAATTTAACCTGTTTACATCAGAAAAAAATACAAAAGCCCATGTTGTGCTCTATGTACTGTAGGTAGTCAACCGGAATAATGGTTTTTCCACCGCGCCTCATGGTCGCAGCATTTGGGTTTGTTCGTTTGCTGGCTTTTACCACTGAGTGGCGCTATAGACCGACGCTTCAGGACTTAGTTCATTCTCTCAAGGATTAATGAACCGTTTCAAGTGAAACATTGTAGTTAAATGAATTGATAATCACAGTATTAAAATTACAGTACAAATGTAGGATTAAAATGAAATTAGAATAGAATTTAAGCAAAGTAAACGTTAACACAGTGAGCCTTCAGATTTTATCATGTGTAATTAGAAAAGCTATGCATGTTGTGTTTTGTGTCATATTATATTTGGTGTTCTTTAAATTTTAGTAGATTTATTACCTGAAATGAATGAAACTGAAAGACCATAAAATTATAACATTGTCAGGACGTGCTACTGCATCAGCAGATGTCGTTGTCATTCAGCCTCGCTTGTGTTTTTCCGTTATTATAAGAATTAAATGCAGTAGGCTGTTGTGATCATCATAATTTTCTTACTGACTCCCATTGCGCTGTAATACAGCTGGCAAAACCTTATGAAATACAAGTGAAACAATGTAAAATTAATAAATTTTCAGTCACAGTACTAAAATTACAGAATAACTTTAGAATTTAAATTAAATATAGGCGTTTCCTATTTGCATTGAATTTAATAAAAGTAAATATATACCTTTATATCGAGTTTTTAGATTATATCATGTGTAACACTAGCGTATAGCCAGAAAACTAACTCTGGGTATGCATCAGAAAAAGTTTGACAAATTAACGTTCAAAAACTGTATAATAAAACTTTATAAGCCTTTATAAGACTCTATTTTTATTTAAGTGCACTCACAATGATGAACACATGAAAAAATTATGATTTTGTAAAATAATGAAAGCGAACAACAAATTTTTGACAATATAATTTGTGTGAAAAGTGAATTATAGGAGCATTCACTGCTGCGGAGATGACGAGATGACATGATCACACTCATCACTACAGCCAAAATCAAAGAAATTACTAATTTATCAATGAATTATTAAAATGGCCAAAGTCAGTCTCTTTGCTGTTTTCCCTGATGCATTCATAATCATTAGTCTATTTCTGCCGGTGCGCTCTGGAAAACTTTATGCATGCAGTTGAGCACTTATTAGACTACGTGAGAAATTAAAGAGGAGGATCGCGATGCTCAACATCCCAGAGCTCAAACCTCATTTAAATTAAATTAACAAATATTGTAGTAAGTAACAATAGCCCATGTTTAGAAAAGCATTTTGATTTACACTATAAAAAATAATCCTGCATTTATTTTTAGGTGTGCCAGCTGCCACTGTTCTTATACGGCTCTTCATCAGAGTAAATCATTCAGTAACAAGCCTGTAAATTTCCATGTAAAATAGGTATATCTGTATGAATGAATTGATATGATGAGCTATTCTGTGTGGTTTGGTGTGTGTGTGTGTGTGTGGCATTACCTGAGAGGTGTCAATAAGTCTTACATATTCATGAAAAGTCGTGGATTATTCAGTGAAACAGAGGCTTTGCTGAAAAAAGTTAGGCACATCAGTTACTTTACCCCAAATAAAAGGTCTGTCTGATTGTTATATTACAGTTGTAACCTAACAGATGTACAAATCGAACAAATGGTGCTCATTAAATACTAAACCTACTAAATACTAAACTGAACACGTAGGATTAATAAACTGAGATGCATGTTTCTTAGCCCCACCCCCGTGAACAGCGTATTCAGAGAAAAGCATGCTTGCGAGAGGTTGTGCGCGGACCACTGAGCTTCTGCGGATTCTAAAATTGACATTGTTATCGTTTTTTAAACACTGTGTCGCATACCAACGGAACTCATATGGAGAAGTCACTGAATTGACCCGGCAGGGCAATTTATTAACAGGATTTGTCACGGCTGGTCCGTGTGAGACGGGCGTGGCGGACCCAGAAGCAGACGCAACAGATAGGGTTCAATATAATACTTTAATGCAAAATATAAGAGTTAGCCAAAAGAGAAGTTCAACCAAGGATACAGTACTTTGGGATGCTGTCTGGAGTGGGCAGTGTCGTGGCTTGGCAGTGGCTGTAGACAGGGGTTAAGGAATGAGTGGCACAGAGAAGCAGCAGAGTGAGCACGGCTGTGTGGAGAGATGAGGGCTGCAGCGCGCGTGCACAATCCGGCGCGCAGGTTGAGAGAGAGCAGCGGCTGCGTGAGCGCGGCTGTGTGGAAAGATGAAAGATGCAGCGCGCGTGCATGATCCGACGCGTAGGTTGAAAGGGGGCAGCGGCCGTGTGAGCGCGGCTGTGTGGAGAGGTGAAGGCTGCCGCGCGCACTGAATCCGGCGTGCAGTTTGAAAGAGAGTCAGAGACAAAAACGAAAGCAGAGGGTCAAAGCCGGGTTATCAATCAGCGCAGCAAACAATTCCGAGTCGTGAGGCTAAGGACGTAATCAGAGGAGAAAAGGGTCAGCAACATAGAAGGCACAGGTATATTTAGCAGATACACTAGACACAAAAGATACTCTAGACATTGGGCTTGGAGCACGAAATAATTCGGCACCGGACGGTTGTTCCTGGGCGAATTATATAGAGTGAAAACTAATGAATGAAATACGGAGCAGGTGTGCTCATGCCTGTGAATGAAGTGGGAAAACGGAAGCCGTGGAAAGGAATGTGGGAAGGAGTGCAGGTGATCATGACTTGGCTCGAGCAGAGGGCATGGCTTGGCATAGCATTACAGGATTGGGAAAAAACAAAACACTGGGTTCAACAAAAATTGGATACTCAACACTGGAAATTAAAGACGGGAATAAACGGAAACCAAAAGCAAAACAGAAACTAATAAGTAAACAAGAAATAACGCGGACCTGGCAGGAGGGAAAACGGGAGTGAATAAAATGGAGGATTGAAGTAGAATGGGAGCAAGGGAGACAAAGAAACACATGGAAGCACGGAGACACTGAAACACAGAAGTACACGGGAGCGCAGAGCAGGGCAGACAGAGAGAAACTTAAGATTACAGGGATACAATGGCACGGAGTTGCACAGAAAACATATAAACAGTCTTTTCGGAAACAAGGAACTAAATCAACAGTTTTTTTTCGAAAATGAGGAAATAGTCTTATCTTTCAAAATCGTGTGTAGCACAAGAGTTCAGGTCGCGTGATCAATCTTGGACGAGGAGCTGGTGAAAGAGTGGTGCTTATGTGTGTATGTGTGAATCAGTGAAATGCGGTGCAGCTGTGCATGACGTGGGTGCGTGAGATGTGCTAGAATTCGGGTGATGTAGGATGTTGCGCAGGGGCAGAGCCTGGCATGCGCGTCACAGAACGCCCCTCTCCACGGACTGCTCCTGAGGGCCGGAGAGTGCGTCGTCAGGGTGGACGACCCCTACACCTGGGAGCCGGCATCTGGGGCTGAGCTTGATGGAATTCGGCGAAAAGGGTCGGGTCTAAGATGTCATCTCGAGGAACCCAACTTCTCTCCTCGGGACCGTACCCCTCCTAGTCCACCAGATACTCTAGATGACCACCTCGATGACGGGACCTCAAGATCTCGCGGATGGCGTAAATCGTCCTCCAGGTCGAGGCTTGGTGGGGGCTCCTCTGGAGTCCCAGACTCTGGGAAAACAGAAAGTGAGGGTGCGTGGTAAGGATTCAGTAATGAGACGTGGAATGTGGGGTGCATTCTGTAGGTGCGTGGAAGACTTAACTTTTATGTGATGGGGTTAATCTGAGACAGGATGGTAAGTGGACCGATGTAACAGGGTGACAGCTTCTTGCTGGTCAGCCGAAGGCGGACGTCCTGGGTTGAGAGCCAAACCTTTTGCCCAGGTCTGTTGGTTAGGGCGTTAGATCTCCGGGCATCAGCTATGATCTTTTGACTTCTGACTGCCCTCTGAAGCTGTCGGTGCGCTGATGCCCAAACTCTCTCACTGTCCTGGAACCAGTGATTCACAGCGGGGACCTCGGGGGGGTTCCCCACTCCAGGGGAATAGTGGGGGTTGATGACTGAGTATGCACTGAAACGGCATTAATCCAGTAGCTGGGTTCTTGAGGGAGTTTTGGGCGTCCAGACAAGGTACTGGCTCCAGGAATTCTGGTGGCCGTGGCAGAAGGTACGCAGGTATCGACCCATCATCTGGATCTTCCTCTCCATTTGGCCATTACATTGAGGATGATATCACCGTCACCCCCAGGAGTTTAAAAAAGGCTTTCCAGAAATGGGAGATGAACTGGGGGCCCTGGTCCTAAAGGATGTCTTTCGGGATGCCACAGTTTCGAAAAACCTGCTCAAAAAGAGCTTCTACAGCGGAGAACAGAGGATGTTCTCTGGATGCTTAGCCATTTCCTCGGGATCGTGGACCCTGGAGAGAGCGTCGGCTTTGACATTCTTCGTTCCTGGCCTGTAAGAAATGCATAAGTGGAATCTAGTGAAGAACAAAGCCCACCTTGCCTGTCTGGCATTCAGACGTTTCGCTTCAAGTAGATACTCCAAATTCTTATTGTCAGTTAAGACCAGGAACGGATGGTTCGCCCCTTCCAACCAATGCCTCCACTCCTCCAGGGCCAACTTGACGGCGAGAAGCTCCGATATCGTAATTCCTCTCCGCCGGTGACAGCTTCCTGGAAAAGAAGGCACATGGGTGGTAAGTTGGATTATTCCCCTGCTGCTGTGACAATACAGCCCCAACCCCGGTTTGGGAGGCATCGACCTCAACTAAAAAGCGGCAATTGACATCCGGAAGGACGAGGATCGGGGCTGTGGTAAAGGCCTGTTGCAATTGAGCCATGGTCTGAGTGGCTTCAGGCGACCATATGAGTTTTTTGGGCTTACCCTTCAGGAGATCAGTGAGCAGTGCGACCTTCAGACTATATCCACGGATGAATCTGGGATAAAAATTTGCAAAACCCAAAAAGCTGTTTTTTTGGAGCTGTTTCACATTGATCGGAGTAGGCCATGACAGGACAGCCTCCATCTTCCTCTCATCCATCTGAATCTCCCTTGGGCTGATGTTATACCCTAAGAAGGAGATGGAGGACTGATGGAAGAGACACTTTTCTGCCTTGAGGAGCAGCTGATGAGATCGGAGTCTCCTAAGCACCTCGTTTACATGGTGGAGGTGCTCCGAGGAATCTCGCGAGTAGATAAGGATGTTGTCGATGTAGACGACCACAAATCTACCCACACAATCCCGGAACAGCTCGTTCATATAACCCTGAAAAACAGACAGAGCGTTCACCATGCTGTACGGCATCACTAAGTACACATAGTGACCTGTAGGAGTAATTAAAGTTTTCCACTCATCACCTTCGCGAATGCGAATCAGATTATACTTGCTCCAGAGGTCTAGCTTTGTGAAGATGGTAGCTCCATGCAGCTGTTCCAGAGCGGATGGAACGAGAAGAAGGGGGTAACTAAACCTTACCATGACCTTGTTGAGTGCTTGGTAATCGATGCATGGCTGAAGGCCTCCGTCTTTTTTGGCCACAAAGAAGAAGCTGGAAGCAGCAGGGGAAGTCGATGGTCTAATGAAGCCTTGCCGAAGGGCCTCCTCAACGTATGTCTCCATAGCCTTCTGTTCGGGGAGAGAGAGAGAGAGAGAGAGAGTAGATCTTACCTCTTGACACCAGTGCACCTGGAAGGAGGTTGATGGCACAGTCCCATGGCCGGTGCGGGGGCAGTTGTGTGGCTCGTACTGGACAGAATACATCCTAGAATCTGGAGTATGCCTCTGGAACAACGTGATGAGGTACCCCAGCTGGACTCTCCACGAACTCTCCATAGTCGCTTACTGGGCTTTGCCATAGGTCCATCCAAGTTTCTTTAGGGACCTTCTAATGGTACTAATTGATATTTCTAATTGCAGTCAGGTCTGAATCTTGTCATAAATCTGTTTAGCGGACCGTTCATCATCCTCGTGCAGCATTTCTTCAATGCGTTGAAGTACAGGACTATATAAATAAAATGTACATTTTGTTCGATGTTAGATTAATGAAAAATATAGATTTTATACAAAACACTTACTAACATGATCTAACGGGTCACTTCCAATACAGTTGGTGTTTTAGTTGCAGGAATCATGCCATGAGAACGACAATGTCGTCTGATCGTGTCGTCGGAGACATGAACACCTGACTGTATCAAGAATGTCCTGATATCAGAGAAAATGTGTACTTGTATCCACAGAGACCTGATCTTGATGTTCATTTCAAGGGAAAATCTTTGTTATGGTCGATAGTGTGGCAGAAAGCTTGAGTTCAAAAAAGTTATAGACTAGCATTTAAAAAGAGGCCACGCAGCATTTAAACTTATGCATGTGGGTGGGATGGCCACACACTTTTAAATGATGGACCAGTGATATTGGACCCACTCACTTTTACAGCTAAGATTCTAATTCAGCATGTACTGTATGTCTGTTAGTCAAATTCATTCCACTTGTGAAATGCTCCAAAAAAAAACATACAACATATTGAGCAATGAAGTTTTTTCATATGTTTGGTTGACAATGTGTTATTATAATAATGGAATGGCTGCAATATCACAAGCGCCAGGATCCCCAAAAATCCCCAAGATGCTATCATTTGTTGCAGTTCTTTAACAGTGAGCTTTGGATAATTTTTTTTTTCGCTTACCGTCCTCCTCACTGTGCATGGAGGCAAAATAAAAAAAAAATTTACAACTTCTTAATGATTCCTCTCACAGTAGATATGGGCAGGTGTAGGCGGGTGGCTATTTTCTTGTACCCATTGCCTGACTTGTGAAGATCGACACACATCTGCCTTACTTGAATGGTGTGTTCCTTTGTCTTTCCCATGTTGAAGAGTGGATAAGAGAAATGGCCTATGTGTCACGTCATATTTATACCCCAGGGAAGCAGGAAGTGATAAATTACTAATTAAATGTTCCTAGATACTCAACTTTTGATCAACTTGGTAAACTACTGTAGAAATGACAGAAATACTTCAATTACATTTATTTTCTAGAAATTGTTAGGGGTGCCAATAATTGTGGAACAGGTTATTTTATGTAAAATAATTATTTGTTAGTCAGGGATTTTTATTTCTCCTTAAAATTCACTTTATATTCACGTTATATTTTTCTACAATTTTCAGTGTGACAATATGCTTCTGCAATAAAAACTGAATTTATTTTAAGGCTTTTAACACATCTTAACCAGGGGTGCCAATAATTATGGAGGGCACTGTATATTAGCTTACCTGCTTATCTGCTTTTTTCCTCCTCCACCTTCTTTTTTTTCTTCTTCTTAATGTCATGATTTTAGTTGTGTGAACTAGTGAGGATGGGGAATTAAACCCCGGTAGAATGAATGGAGATTAAAACAAAGAATAGATTCTCAAGTATGGGCTAATGCTTAACAGTTGCACAATTAACGGTAATCGTAAATACAGCATGCATCGCCACGCCACGTTCAGATGTGGTCAGGGTCTGGGTACATGCTATGTCAACTAAACATCAAAAATATTTTATTTGGTCATCAAATTGTTCTTAAAGTTGAGTAAACTTTAAAAAGCTTTGCAACCTGTTACTAAACATATTTACCTTGAGACGGCTCGTTTTTACAGTGCAAAGTGTAAACAAATAACGAATCTGCTTTTATTCTTCTTCTTCATTTACATCTTAATGTCCTGATTCTAATTGTGTGAACTATAAATGGGTGTTAATATTATGGCGATTGAACTCGGATAGAATGTATTACAAAGGGGGATTACGACGAAGAATGGATTCTCAAGTATGGGCTAATGCTTAACAATCGTGCAATTATGTAGCTATTCAATGTTTAAAAAACATAATTGTGATTATTTAAATAACAATCCAGTTTATAATTAATGATCAGGTAATAACCCAGTTATACGCTTTTAAAAAAGTGTTCTTATATGGCTCTTTGCCAGGGTAAATCGTTCAGTGACAGACCTGTAACTTTCCATATAAAATAGGTACATCTGTATGAATAAGTTGTTTGTGTTGCTCATGTTTCATGAGCTATTGATCATTGAAACAATTGGTGTCCTTTTTATCCTTTTAAAGGTAATCCAGGACATAATTTCACGGAACCAAATGTTCTTGCTATAGCATTACTGATGAACATCTTGGTTCTCATTAGTGATGAACATCTAATAACTTTTTTACTGATTTCAGCATTTAACTTTTTTTTTACTATTTTTAAACAACAAACAAGTCAAAGTACAATACCCACTATAACATGCAGGGTAGCAATCCAAGATGGCGGCATGGCAGTAGCATGCAGATGCTGCTCTGACACCAAAATGGTGCACCTTTGTTTACTTTGTGTCGTAGCATGTTTATTTTACCCAGTATATGGACATCAGCACAAATGGTGTTCGTACTTACCACCGCCAGACACTTTTACTACTCAATAAACCAGAAAATTTCATTCAAGATGAGCTGCGTGAGAAGCTACGCTACCTCGGCTTGCTTCGGGAACCAGGCCTCCAGTCGTCGGCGTTGCCTGATGCCAGTAGCCAGAGGAGGGGACATTGTAAGCGGTGCGTGAAAAAGTGGAAGCGCGGTAAGTGGGTGGGAGTCTGTGCTAGGCTAAAAACAAACTCTAGCTGGCCAGATCTCCCATCCATGATCTGTATGATAAGAAAAGTGAACTGCAAAATACACACCCAGATGAACTGTTTATTGTCACTGGAGATTTCAACCATGCAAAGTCAGTGCTTCCTAAAATTCCATCAGTATGTGGACTGGATCTTGTTTACACAAACATTCTCGGCGCATATCGGGCAGAGCCCCGCCCCCACCTCGGCTACTCAGACCACATCTCTGTTATGCTAATTCCAGCATACAGACCACTCGTCAGGTGTTCAAAACCAGTTCTGAAACAGGTGAAAACCTGTCCAGCAGGAGCCATCTCTGGTCTTTAGGACTGTTTCGAGAACACTGACTGGAAGATGTTTAGGGAGGCTGCAACTTACGGCGACTACACCGACTTGGAGGAGTACACATCATCAGTGACCAGCTACATCAACAAGTGCACTGATGATGTCACTGTCTCCAAGAACATCATTTCATGACCCAACCAGAAACCATGGATTACTGCGGAGGTGCGTGCACTTCTGAGGACTCGAGACTCTGCCTTCAGAGTGGGGTACAAGGTGGCCCTAAGAACAGCAAGGGCCAAACTTTCCCGGGCCATCAGAGAGGCAAAACACACACATGCCCAGAGAATCCACAATCACTTCAGAGACAGCGGTGACACACGGAGCATGTGGCAGGGCATACAAGCCATCACTCACTACAGGACTTCATCACCTGCCTGTGACAGTGACGGCTCCCTTCCGAATGTGCTGAACAGCTTCTACGCACAGTTCGACATGCAGAATGATGCATGTCTCCCCCGAACGACTAGGTGCTGTCTCTCACCAAGGCTGATGTGAGGAAAACTCTACGCAAAGTCAACCCATGTAAAGCTGCTGGACCAGACAACATCACAGGCAGAGTGCTCCGAGAATGTGCAGAAGAGCTGGCAGATGTTCCACTGACATTTTCAACATCTCTCTGAGCAGCGCCATCGTTCCCACATGCTTTAAGTCTACCACCGTCATCCCGGTGCCGAAGAATTCCTCTTCCTATGTCTCAATGACTACCACCCTGTTGCACTCACACCCATCATCATGAAGTGCTTCGAGCAGCTTGTCATGAGACACATCAAGACCCTGCTGCCTCCCTCACTGGACCCCCTGCAGTTCGCGTATCATTCAAACTGTTCGACGGATGACACCATCTCCACCACACTCCACCTGGCACTGTCACATCTTGACAAGAAAGACACTTACGTCAGCATTCAATACAATCATCCCCCAACACCTGATCGGGAAGCTGAGCTTGTTGGGCCTGAACACCTCCCTCTGTAACTGGAGCCTGGACTTTCTGACCTAAAGACAGTGCTAATCAGGAGCTATACTTTCAGCACCACCACACTGAGCACTGGGGCCCCCCAGGGCTGCGTGCTCAGTCACCTGCTGTTCATGCTGCTGACTCATGATTGTGTAGCGACACACAGCTCCAATCATATCATCAAGTTCACTGATGAGACGACTGTGGTGGGTCTCATCAGCAATAACGTTGAGTCAGCGTACAGAGAGGAAGGAATATTTAAGCATATACGCGAAATACATTTCACTTATTATTTCACAATATTACAGATTAAAACAAGGAAAGAAGACGTGCTGAGCTCCAGTACAAGGTGCTGGCGAAATACATCTTAGGCAGAGACGTCTGCTCGGTCTTGTTATTTCTTTTTAAACCCCTCAATTCTGCCAATTCCCCCATCAGCGAAACCGGTTTGATAACTTCACACCTATTGTGAATGAAAGGTGAGAAGAGGGATTACAGTAACTAGGGGTCTGCATGTGTTCACCTCGTAGCGCGTTGTATTCAGCGAGAAGACTAAAATAAAAACAAAATAAGTTTGCTTGAGCATTGGAGACAATATTGTTTTAGGCCAACTTTTAATAAAAATTATACACTTTTGTATTTGTTGTTTTACTTCGACTTTTTGCACACGCGTGTGCATCTTTAAATTCGAACAGAAAATGTCTGTCATGTCTGTCTGTCTCTGTAGTTTTTGTTGATCGACTCAGTTTCCCAGAAGGCACCTCAGTCAGGTGATGAGTGCTCACCAGAACTGAGGTGGCTCATTAAAGTGTCTATAAATAGCAGTTTGTTCTGGGAAACTGGGTCGAGCATTGTTTGTTTGGTATGTTGTGTTTGTTTGTGATTGTTTTTGTATATACTGTCATGTGGGCATTCTTTTTGTTTCTTTGAGTTTTCTATTTTAGTTATATTGTTTAACCTGTGTTCAAGAGGGCTCTAGTTTAGTTTTCTTTATACTCCTTGTGTTACTGGATTCATGGAGCTGTCCTGTTTATGTTTAGCTAGGCTGTGTCTCCTCCTGTGTACAGTGTAAGTACTGTTCTGTGTCTTCCCAGTGTCAGTCTTCTTGTTTAGTTCTTTGGGTAAAACTTCCCTTGTATGTGTAGCCACATGAGGGCTTAGCCGTTAGCAGGGTTAGCCGCTAGTAGGCCTTGACGGCTAGTAGGGTTAGCCCCTAGTAGGGTTAGCCTCTGGTGGGATTGACTGCTAGTGGTTCTGGTCACTAGTAGGTTAGCCGCTAGTTTGGTATAGCCTCATGTGTGCCCTGCCTCTTGTGCTCTGATCCCCTATTAGGTCAGTACTAACCCAGTTAGCCACTAACTCCAATAGCTATTAACCCGGATAGGTCAGCATCCAGCGTCCCCAGTACTCCATGTAGCTACTAACCTCACTAACCACTAACCACTAACCCATCTGGTCTCTAGTCGCTGTTGCACCTGGTCCTGTCTAGCCCTGTCTCCTGTCTAGCCCTGTCTCTCCAGTCCTCGCCCCATATCTAGTTCTCTGTCGGTTCCCGTGTCAGCTCCTGGTTCCCATGTCAGCTCCTGGTTGCCTGTGTTCAGTTCTTGTTCCTGTGTTTTTCCTGAGCCCTAGTTTTAGTTTGAGTTTGTTGTTTTGGTTCCTTTGTTCGTTTGTCTGAGTTGTATTTAAAATAAAAGACTATTTCTGTTTAAAACCCCTCTGCATGCATGCCTGCCATATTTGCCCACGGCCACTACATCAGCCGGTCTAGCCAGCAACTACCACCAGCTAGACCATGACAAATAGTGGGCTGGCAGGCACCTTATATTTTCATGTAACTTAAACGGCTGAATGAAGTTAAATATACACAATAAATTAATAATTGCGTTTGCTTTACATTTGAGCACTCATGTGTAAATAGCTTTTTCATTGTATATACTCCCATATCATATATGTGTGTCTAAATACTGTTTTATTCATATTTTTACATTACATGCAGTTTGTAATTTACTTGCTATTGTACTTTTAAAATATAACCTACGTATCTAGTATAAGCATGTTTAACTACTTCAGCTGTGAATGGGAAATTTGGTCTGGCTTTTAGATAAAGACCTTATTTAATATAATCGTATTATTTAATTAATTATCTTATTAGAAATACAATTCTTATTCTCTATATTCTTGTTGAATATAATCCTTCAGAGCAAGCACGGTGTCAGAAGATTCTACTGAATCTCTTCTCACCTTTCATTCAAGATATGTGTGAATTTATCAAACTGGGTGCGCTGTTGGCAAATACTAGGGGGTTTAGATATATTAACAAGACGTCTCTGCCTAAATTTTATTTCCCCAGCAAATGAAATCAGACTTCATAGTTGGAGTTGATACTTTGAGTGTAATTCATGATTGACCTGTATATCAACTTGATAGCTAGCGAATGCTTTAGTAAAGGGCTCTAAAACAGCGGCAATTTGAATGACAATGAAATATTACTGAATGTGCGAGTTGACGCCCATGCACCTTGACACATATTAAAATGTTGGATTTGAATTAAAATGCCACACATTTCTCACACACACATATAAAAAAAATATATATATATATTGGGCTTTTAAATAAAAATCCAACATTTTAACACATTAAGGATATTCGTGTTTAATTAAATTATTAAATCCTCGTTACAGTGTTTATGCAGTAATTTGGTCATGTTCACCCATGGGGTGACAATATAATGATTCATTATTTATTATTATTATGCTTACTTACTCAGAGAGATTCAGTTTGACCAAATGGTACCTTTACTACCATTTAAACAATATATAACTATTTATTATATGAAGTGGTGCAGAAGTGTATAATAAACCAAAAAGATAAACACAAAAAAGATGGACAGCTATTTATTTAATTATCATTTTAAATATTTATCAACAACATCCATCCATCAATGCAGTATGTCTGCATTTTAATCGATGAATCGCATACGTTTATCACCTTTTGATCAAAACGCTGCCCTTTGTAAAGTGAAACTGCGAGCCACGGGTTTGAAATTAATTGTAGATTAATTTTAAAGCACAATTTAGGGCATCACATTAGGGCAACACTCGAACAGGCGGTAGAGCTCTGATTAGACTACATACGGAAATAGGCGCATAGAAATACAAACATGAATTAACAAATATTGTAAGTAAACAACAATAGCACAAGTTCAGAAAAAAATATTTTGACTCTAAATAGATGCCGAATTATTTTTTAAGGTGTGCCAGCTGGCACTATTCTTATATTGCTCTTTGTCAGGGTAAATCGTTCAGTGACAACCCCGAAAAATTCCATGTACTGGAAATAGGTAGTCTGAGAATTTATTTACCATAAGCTTTGTTGTATTGTTTTTACACAATCTATGATTTCACCCATGCTATTTTACAAATGTTATATTTTTTTATGTTACACTCTTAAAACTGCTGGGTTATTTTATCTATTTATTATTTTTTTAGTAGATTACCTGTTAGAAATAGCCCAAGTGAAATTAATCCGCTGTTATAACTACTGCAGAGATAGTTAATCAGCGGTAATTTTCATTACTACTACTAATGATAATAATACTGAATGGAGAAAGTGCAGTCAAAGAAGAATCATCATTGATAATAAAGTGAAGAATAAATACATATCAATATTTAAAGTTTGCACTCGACACGTTTATGAGCTCTGTCGCTTGTTATGAATATAGGTTAGGGTTAGAGAGAGAACGCATGTTTGGCTTCAGTAGACACACAATACTTTGAAATACGACTGCCCCCTACAGGTAATGAACAACATTTTCACAGCTTCCGGTGAGCTGCCGCGAAAGCGCGCGAGATCCCTTTTCAAGAAACGTGCTTCTTAATAGCCAGATCTGTATAAGAAACAGTACACGCGCACTGTACACACACGCTTACAAACACAAAATAAAAAATGTTTTACGTGCACACACATGGTCACAGTGTTATAGTAAACAGTACGAATGTGCACACATGTTGATTATACCAGTAAGGGACGAGCACTAAGACCCAGCAGGGGAGAGGATTACCCACAATTCCGCAGCTCGAGAGAGAGAGAAACCATGGGCTCAGTTGTGATCATGTGACACTTGGCGTCAAAGCAAGAAGTGCATGTGTGATAAATGATACTCGGTACTCATAAACCAAGAACCGTAAAACAAAATTTATTAAAAATCTTTGCTCGTTTTGCTGAACACTCGCAAACCACATTACTCGCAATCCGAGGTTCCATTGTATGAAGAAAGAATGGGTAATTTTGTTAAATCCTTAACTATAGATATAATTGAAGGAATATTATGCAAGTCTACTCTGACCAAAGCATCATAACTGTCCATTCATTCAAGTATTTGGAAGAGAGTTAACCTCCTAAGTCCTACTTGTTAAATATTAACCATACACCCAACCAAACTCCTAAAGAGTTGTGCTGTCTTACTCCAAATTCCTTCTTTATGCTATCATATACTATGTTGTTCTACTTTTACAGTATACAGTATAATGTGGGAACAGAGCAATATAAAAAAAATCAATACACAAGTCTGAAAACAAAAAACTTTTTTTTTGTTTATGTCTTTTCTCCCCCTAGGATTGAACAGTGTCTGCAGGTTGGGGCAACCTTCGGTTTGAATGTTCCGTCGTCAAAGTCAAGTCTACGAGTTGCTCAGCCTCTTTTCAATTTTCAGTTGAGTTATTGGTTTTGTGTTTTTTTCCTTGTTGTTTTGCCAGCCCACCTGCAGACCCAGCCAGGGGAGTCACCTTTGCTTTTTTTTCACCATTGTTTGTGTGTTATAAGCTTATTGCAAAGAAGAGAGAACTCTTTAAGAAAATAAACAAAAGAGTTAACTCTGCATCTGCGTCCGTGTCTCAGTATGGTTGCAGAACCATGACAGATGAACGGACCTTCCAGGACGCAGCAGGGACACACCTGATGGAGGATGAATCCCCACTGCTTAAATATGTGAGAGGCCAGCAGCATGAGATTGATAGCTGGGCACAAGCGGTGAATGATCTAGCACATAGTGTTAGTCAGCTTGTGACCATTCAGTCTCCCGCTCCCTCTCCTTGCCGATGCTCCACAAAATCATCGCCGCGCCCCACCCCTTCGGAAAGATATGCTGGGAATCTGGAGGGGTGTAAGCGATTCCTCCTCGTCTGTGAGCTGTACCTCGCCGAATATCCAGACATGATAAGCAGAAGATAAGCTTCGTTACTCAGCAGCTCACCGGTGCAGCGATGGATTGGGCGATGGTGGACTGGAACGCCGGCAGAATCACCACTTCCAGCTGCAACTGGTTACTGACATCTTTTCACACAATCTTCGATTATCCTGATCACGGGAAATTGGGGGAGCAACAACTGCTGAGGCTGCGACAAGGGAACTCCAAACAACATCCATTGAAAGTCCAAGCGCCCAAGTATCTACTAGTGTGCCATCCAAGTACGATAATTTCAAAGACATATTTAGTGTTAGGGCAGCTGCACGACTTCCCCCTCATCGATCGTGGGACTGCGCGATAGAGCTCTTACCGGGGAAAACACCACTAAGCTCATGCATTTTTCCATTGTCCGTGGAGGAAACACGGGCCATGGAGGACTACGTGAGCAAGGCTCTCCAGCAGGGACTCATCAGCAGGTCCACGTTTCCGGCTTCAGCAGGTTTTTTCTTTATTGAAAAAAAAGGCGGGGGATTATGCCCCTGTTTTGATTACCGTGGTCTCAATGCAGTTACGATAAAATATAAGCACCCATTGCCACTGGTTCTGGCCCCTACGACCAACTCCGCGGCGCCTCCATCTTCACCAAACTTGACATCCGCAGCGCTTACAATCTCGTTTGTGTGTGTAAGGGTGATGAATGGAAGACTGCGTTTATCACGACATCAGGGCATTATCAATACAATGTAATGGCTTATGGACTGGTAAACGCACCTGCTGTGTTTCATGGCTTCATGAATGACGTGTTCAGGGATATGTTGAACCATTTCGTGATAGTATACCTGGATGATATCCTGATATACTCATGGTCATTTCCCGAACATGTCCATCATGTATCCGCCGTCCTTCATTGTCTACGCAAACACGGGCTCTATACGAAGGCGGAGAAATGCGAGTTCCACAAGAAGGAGGTTGCATTCCTTGGCTATCGCATAGGACCACAGGGGGTCAAAATGGAGATGACCAAGGTCGAGGCGGTACAACAATGGCCGGAACCCAGATCAGTTAAAGCGCTACAAAGTTTTCTGGGGTTTGCTAATTTTTATCGGCAATTTATTCAGGGCTTCAGCATGGTGGCAGCGCCGGTTACAGCTTTGTTGCCGGTTACAGCTAACACCTGCGGAACGCAACTATGATATCGGCAATAGAGACCTGCTCGCAGTTAAAGCGGCATTAGAGGAGTGGCGGCACTGGTTGGAGGGAGCTAAACATCCATTCACTGTACTCACTGATTATCGCAATCTCGAGTACATCCAACAAGCGAAAAGATTAAACCCTCCTCAAACCCGATGAGCGCTGTTCATTATGCATTTTAACATCACATATCGTCCTGGCTCAAAAAATAAGAAGGGGGATGCTTTATCGCGGTACTATCCGACGCCAGTGCCAACAATCAAATCAGAACCTATCGTACCCTCATCTCTCGTGGCGGCTCCAATCGTATGGGACATCAAAGCAGAGATCGCGCACGCATCCCCCGTGTGTGCCCTCCGAATCAAGCATACGTTTAGGAGCCACTTCACGAATGAGTGACGATAGAGGCCCACACAAGTTTGGCATCTGGACACCGCGGCGTAGCACGCACCCTCAAAGTCCTAGAACCAAAGTTCTGGTGGTCGAACATGCGAGAAACCGTAAGAACAGTCATTTTATCTTGCATTATCTGTGCGACAACAAAAAGTCCTTGTCGTTTGCCAGTTGGGAAATTAATGCCCCTGCCAACACCAAACAGACCATTTGGCACACATGTCCACAAATAATGGATCTGCCAGTGTCAAAAGGGTACATAGTCATAGTAGTAATAGTAGACCACTTCTCTAAAGGATGTCAATTCATCCCATTTAGCTCTGTCTCATCAGCCATCCAGGTAGCGGAAACCCTATTCGCCACTGTTTTTTGATGCTACGGCATTCCGGAATATATCATTTCCGATCGTGGTCCCCAACTTATCGCCAGAGTCTGGAATGCTTTCTTCCAGAAATTGGGGACCACTGTTAGCCTAACGTCGGGCTATCACCCGGAATCTAATGGGCAGGCAGAGTGGACTGTTCAAGAACTCAGAAAATATCTTCGGGCATACTGTAGCAGTCGACAACATGAATGGACAGGCTGTTTAATCTGGGCGGAATATGCTCAAAACTGATTATGTCACTCGCAACCGGTTTAATGCCGTTTCAGTGTGTGCTTGGGCATCAGCCATCACTTTGTCCCTGGGACACCACTCCCACCAATGTTCCCATGGTCTATCAGAGGTTCACAAGAGCGGAAAAAGTATGGGAGGACGCGCACACAAAGATCTCCCAGGCAGTTCGTAGATTTTAAAAAATTGCTGATAGGCAAAGGGAAATTCCTCCGCTTCAGGTAGGCAATAGGCTATGGCTCTCGACACAGGACCTTCACCTTCACCTCCCCTGCCGTAAACTCACCCCCAGATACATAGGTCCCTTCCCCATCCTCTCCCAAATAAATCCAGTTTCATTTAAATTACAGCTTCCTAAACACCTAGGCATTAGACCTGTAAATAATCCTGAAAATAAACAATAATCCTGGAAAAATACTGATAGTAAACAAAAGAGTTAACCCTGCATCTGCGTCCGTGTCTCAGTATTGCAGAACCATGACACTTCTAAATGCAATGCACTTACCTTTTCATTCACAAACAAGGAGATGATTTTTGGACATTCTGTCGCAATATTGATTTGGGCGCACGCCCATGACAGGTGCATGCCGTGACACAAGTATACAGTCGTGGCCAAAAGTTTTGAGAATGACACAAATATTCGTTCTCACAAAGTTTGCTGCTAAACTGCTTTTAGATCTTTGTTTCAGTTGTTTCTGTGATGTATTGAAATATAATTAAAGGCTTTTATCGACAATTACATGACATTTATGCAAAGACCTCTGCAATTCGACTGGGCATGCTCTGAATCAACTTCTGGGGCAAATCCTGACTGGTAGCAACCCATTCTTTCATAATTCACTTCTTGGAGTTTGTCAGAATTAGTGGGTTTTTGTTTGTCCACCCGCCTCTTGAGGATTGACCACAAGTTCTCAATGGGATTAAGATCTGGGGAGTTTCCAGGCCATGGACCCAAAATTTCAACGTTTTGGTCCCCGAGCCACTTAGTTATCACTTTTGCCTTATGGCACGGTGCTCCATCGTGCTGGAAAATCTTTTTGAAAAATCTGTTCTTCACCAAACTGTTGTTGGAAGAAGTTGCTGTTAGAGGGTGTTTTGGTACCATTCTTTATTCATGGCTGTGTTTTTGGGGAAAATATTGTGAGTGAGCCCACTCCCTTGGATGAGAAGCAACCCCACACATGAATGGTCTCAGGATGCTTTACTGTTGGCATGACACAGGACTGATGGAAGCGCTCACCTTTTCTTCTCCGGACAAGCCTTTTTCCAGATGCCCCAAACAATCGGAAAGAGGCTTCATTCGAGAATATGACTTTGCCCCAGTCCTCAGCAGTCCATTCGCCATACTTTCAATAAGATCAATCTGTCCCTGATGTTTTTTTGGAGAGAAGTGGCTTCTTTGCTGCCCTTCTTGACACCAGGTCATCTTACAAAAGTCTTCGCCTCACTGTGCGTGCAGATGCGCTCACACCTGACTGCTGCCATTCCTGAGCAAGCTCTGCACTGGTGGCACTCCGATCCCACAGCTGAATCCTCTTTAGGAGACAATCCTGCCGCTTGCTGGACTTTTTGGATGCCCTGAAGCCTTCTTAACAAGAATTGAACCTCTTTCCTTGAAGTTCTTGATGATCCTATAAATTGTTGATTTAGGTGCAATCTTTTTTGCAATCCATTTTTATGAAATGCAATGATGGCTGCACACGTTTCTTTGCAGGTAACTGTAGTTAACAATAAAAGAACAATGATTTCGATCATCACCCTCCTTTTAACATGTCAAGTCTGCCATTCTAACCCAATCAGCCTGACATAATGATCTCCAGCCTTGTGCTCGTCAACATTCTCATCTGAGTTAACAAGACGATTCCTGAAATGATCTCAGCAGGTCCTTTAATGACAGCAATGCAATGCAGTGGAAAGGTTTTTTCGGGATTACGTTAATTTTCATGGCAAAGAAGGACTATGCAATTCATCTGATCACTCTTCATAACATTCTGGTGTATATGCAAATTGCTATTATAAAATCTTAAACAGCAACTTTTCCAATTTCCAATATTTATGTAATTCTCAAAACGTTTGGCCACGACTGTACATTTACTTCGCTTAAATTTGATGCAAATAAAAAATGCCTATATGTAGTACTAATAATTTTAGTACTGTGATTGTATTTTATAAGGTTTTGCCAGCAGCGTTACAGCGCAATGGTGGTCATTATTTATTAAAGAACGTAACAGCCTACTGCATTTCATTGTCATAATACCACAAAAACACAAGCGGGGCTGAATGAAAACGACATCTGCTTATGCAGTAGCATGTCCTGACAATGTTTTAATTTTATAGTCATTTCGTTTCCTTTATTTCGGTATTATTTACTACAAATTTAAAGAACACAACATTTTAAGATGACCCAAAACTCTACACTATAAACCCAATTAAGCTGGAAAAAACTCCAAATATTTGAAGTAATCAGTTACATAATTTTTTTAATTAATGATGTTTACAATTTTAAGTAAAAAGAACTATCAATTTTTGAGTTTGTTGAACTTGACCAAATAAAAAAAAAAATTTGCAGACCATCCAGCACGGGAATCAAACCCAGGGCTTTCCACATGGCATGCGAGACACTTACCACTGCACCACGAGTGCTCTATGGATTTTGCATTGGTGGAAGTTTTACTTAAGTTATTGTTACTTACGTACTCAAAATTATTACTCATTCAATTATTTAGGTTAACAGTACTCAATGTGTTTAATTACGTTAAGCATTAGGGTTTACAGTAAACACGTGTAGGCTTTCTAATTACACATGATAAAATCTAAAGGCTCACTGTGTTAACATTTACTTTGCTTAAATTCGATACTAATAAAATTTAATTCTACATTTGTACTGTACTTTTAGTACTGTTATTATGAATTCGTATACGTACAATGTTACACTTGATTTTATCCGCTACTACATGCAGCTCTAAAGGAGCTGCGGCTCATTAATCCTTGAGAGAATGAACTAAGGTCTGACGCGTTGGTCTATAGTTATATAGTGCCACTCAGTGGTAAAAGCCTGCAACTGCATACCATCGCAGTGAGGTGCGGCGACAAAACTAGAAAACTGCTAGTCACACATCTGTATATGACCTTTAATATAAAGACATTATGAAGATGAAGCATGGACTAAAGAATCAGTTACTGTAGATGTTTTCCGATGATATAGCTAGTAAAACTAGCCCAAGCTACTAATCTGCAAAAATAGCTAAAGTGAATCTTTGGACATAAAGTATATCAAGCCACCTATTTTCACAATTTCCACCTGCAAGGGTAGGACTCAAATGTGATAATCTTAATATGCTGCTTAATTTCAAAGCAGCATCTGCTTCCTTATTGGGTGCCAAGTTGTGATATCTGGTGTTAAGGAATCCGGGGGAAGGTAGAACAGTCCTCCAGCAGCCGACGTTCAGCAGGGAGTTGAATGGCAGTGTATAATCTGTACATTTAAAAGTCCCTGGTGCACATGCCACTCTTTCTGCCAACTTCTGAGCCATGAACTTAGCTCCATACTTACCCTTTAAAGAGCAGCGATAGCCCGGGGTCCTAGACTGATGATTATCTGCCAGCTCTGTGAAATTTAGAGGCCCCACCGCTTCATACTACTGCTGAAGGGGAGTCCACATGTGAAGTGAGCTCAGTGCAGCAAATTATGAGTGCAAAATGATTAGGGCGTATGTCCATCACAGAAGAGTCTGTGACTGTCACCACCCGTCAATCTATAGCTCAGCCATGATCATATAAAGCACTCCTGTTTCACGTCCCTAACCACCCATTACACCTCACCATCTCACTTCCGCTCCTTTATTCTCACGCTCTGTCAAAGAACACAAATCCCACGTTCGCCAGGTCCTACAACGGCTGCAGACTCACACCCCTAAACGCAACCACAACATTGGGGACCGTGAAGTGTTGGCGGTCAAATTTGCCTTCAAAGAATGGAAGCATTGGCTGGAAGGGATACGCTATCGTTGGTTCCAAGAACGCTAAACCAGACGCCCTCTCTCGGCAATTCTCCACCTCTCCGGCCACACCCACGATGGAGACAATCCTCCCTCCTCAATGCCTCGTGGCAACAACCCAGCTTAATGTGAAGCACCTGGACCAGCAGACCCTCGAACGGGAACCAGGCCCAAGCATCATCTCACCCAACAAGCTCTCGTCCCGGCCTCTGTACGACCACAGGTGTTAGACTGGGCTCACAGTTAACACTTATCACAGTTAGCATGCCACCCTGGGGCAGCACATACTCTCTTCCTTTTTCAACAACGCTTCTGGTGGTCCACCATGAAGGAGGACGTCAAGAACTTTGTGGCCTCCTGCAACACCTGTGTCAGGGACAAGATTACAAATCTTGCACACACAGAGTGCTTTGTCTGCTCTCAAAATGTCAAACCACGCGCTCAGAATTGTGGCAGAAATATAATGCCATAGATATACAGCTGGGGTGACGTAGCTTCCTGTTGACGTAGCTTCCTGTTTTTCGTATTGTTCCCGCGAAAGTTCCTGTTTGAAACAGCGTTTTATATTATATTTTGTTTAGTTTTTTATAATTATATATTTTTCCCGTTTTTACGCTTTAATACTACTGGACTTTATCCGATTTTTTGCGCTTTTTGGGAGAACGCGCATATCATCTGACCAACAACAACCGAATCCATCACCAAATAATCACAACTCCGGCACAAAGGTACGTTATCATGTCTACCATTCAGCTCGCTCAGTGTGTGGAGTGCAGGATGTTTAGACATTCTTCCTCCGTCATTAGTGATAATTTTATTTGCGATAGGTGTGTGTTAGTTAGCACCCTGACGGAGAAGATAGTAGCATTAGAGGAGCGCATCCAGACTTTAGAGAGGGTTAGAGAGCGCGAGAGCAGCGTTAATCCTGTAGTGGAAAGTCTGGGTGCCACAGGTGGAGATAATCATCCCCCGACTCCGGCAGTAGAGCCCTCACAGCGGGGCGAGTGGGTGACGACTCGGCGGCATACTCGTTCAGCCAAAGCTAACGCTAAGGCTAGCCCACCGGAGCACACCTCTTCTGCGCTTCACGTGTCCAACAGGTTCGCTCTCCTCAGTGATGCACCCGCTGAGAAACCTGAAAGAGCTCTGGTTATAGGAGACTCTATATTGAGACACGTGAAATTAGCTAGGCCTTTAGGGGCGCCAGCGGCAGTGGTCAGGTGTATCCCGGGAGCCAGAGCACCGGACATAGCAGGTAATCTTTGGGCTCTAGGTCAGCATAGGTTCTCTAAGATAGTGGTACATGCTGGAGCTAACGATATACGCCTTCGTCAGTCAGAGGTTAGTAAGAGTAACTTTACAGAGGTGTTTAAAATTGCGAAAGCGATGTCCGAAGAAGTAGTTTGCTCTGGTCCCATCCCAATGAGACGTGGCGACATAGCTTACAGCAGGTTATGGTCGCTGAACCGCTGGATGTCCAGGTGGTACTCCGAAAACAACGTGGGCTTCATTGACAATTGGAAGACTTTTGAGGGCAAAACTGGCCTGTTAGGGCGGGACGGTGTCCATCCCACTCGGGAAGGTGCTGCTCTCATTTCTTGTAGTATAGCACATAGTCTCAGAAGAGCCCTAGTTAATCGGTGACAATCCAGAGCCAAGGCCAGGGAGCAGACAGACAGGCTAAACCAACCGTCTGCTAGCTGCATAGAGTCGTCACTCAGGGTTCATCAGATTGAGACTGTGTCTGTTCCCGAGATAAACATAAACATACATTTAGAAAGACTCAGAAAGTCTGTTTTAGTAATTTAATTAACATAGACACCACAAACTCAGATCACACTGAATGTGCAGCCAGCACCTCTGATCTGAAGCTAGGACTGTTAAATATTAGATCTCTCGCATCTAAAGCAGTTATTGTTAATGAAACTATCACAGATCAGGAGCTTGATATATTATGTTTAACAGAAACCTGGATTAAACAGGACGAGTATGTGGCTCTAAATGAAGCGAGTCCTCCTGGATACAGCTACATACACCAGCCTCGGTTAACTGGTAGAGGAGGAGGAGTCGCAGTTATTTATAACGATAATCTGTCTCTCATATAAAAACACAGTTTTAAATCTAATGCATTTGAAGTTCTCTATAGTAACATAAAGTCAGCTCAGTCAATCCCGCTAATCATCATTTACAGACCCCCTGGGCCGTACTCGGAGTTTCTCTGCGAATTTGCAGATTTCCTTTCAAACCTTGTTGTTCCTGTAGATAAAGCGTTAATTGCTGGAGACTTTAATATTCATTTTGAGAATCCAGAAGACCCTCTGAGAACAGCATTCTTGTCCATACTGGACTCAGTAGGAGTAAATCAGTGTGTAGTAGGACCCACTCATAAAGCAGCTCACACTTTGGATTTAATATTATCCTTCGGATTAAGTATAGGAAATATAACCACAATCCCACAGTCTGAAGTTATCTCAGATCACTACCTTGTCTCGATTAAAGCGTGTTATAGTAATAATGTACGCACAGCACCGCGCTTCCACCTTAAACGTACATTTACATCAAATACCGCACAGAGCTTTATCAATAATCTTCCAGAATTATCTACTTTGATTGGATCGCCATCTGACTTCACAGAACTCGAACAGGCGAATGAATATCTAGAGTCAGCACTTCGTTATAGCTTAGATAAT
>QNUK01000797.1:0-72500 GCA_013621035.1 Clarias magur
ACCAATAAAAGCGCAAAATAATTATGATGCATTTTTTTTTAAAGTACATATTGTATATACAAATAAGTTGTGTATTGTATTATCAGTGTGGCAAAATGTTAATTATTTAGCTGGAATTTAAAAGACAGAATTAGCGCCTCTCTCAGTCACTTGTTCATTCAGTTTTAGCTAGCTATGTAGCTAAACTAACTAGTTCTTGGCTGTAACTTGGATATTAAAGCAAGAAACTCAGCAGTTGCATGAAATTCCATGTTTAGCCGTGTCACTTTTTATCTCTCTTCCACATTCAGTCCATCTTTCTTGGTCTATCCCTTCATCCTGCCCTTTCTGTTCTACTGTGTCATCCATCTTTTCACTTCCTCATCATTTTATCATTCTTTAGCTACCCGTTATTTCTGACTCATCACTTCACTTTTTTCCCCACTTTCATCACATTGCATTACGGATTCATCGTTTTTTGGATATATGCGCTGACAGACCGCATGGAATCAATCATCATTATTATTATTATTATTATTTTTTGTTTTTGTTTCAGCATGATCTGATGTTTTACTCTCTGACATCCTGAAGACCGGCTGATGAAATGGCCAGCATCGCCGAGAAAGGTTTGACCAAACCCAAACTAAAATTGTGAAACGCTTATACGACTGCCCGTGACATAAAAATAAAGATTCCACTTCAATGAAATAAATTGCATACATGCAGCCGAACACAATACCATACATCACAAGGTTTGAAATACAACCAGTTAATCCTGAAAAAAATATTTAAGAGAACAGAGAGAGAGAGAGAGAGAGGAGATCCATGGCTGCTGATTGTGCCAGGAGTCTGAGGTATAAACATCTCATTAGTGGAGTCTCTGTAAAGCAGAGCTCGTTACAAATGTGATGGTGAGAGACACAAAGCTCATTACAGTCTCCCAGGGATGCTGCCGTGCGTGAGCGTTAATCCCAGCTTCAGCTGCTTTACAGTCATGATTCAATAAAAAAAATAAAATAAATAAAATTCCCAGATATTTATACAATTTTAAATCATAAAAAAAGAAAAAGTTTAATAAGTAATTAAATGTAGCCCGTTCCTTATTACATTAGTTTTCTCACTTAAAAATCAACCCACCATGATAATGTTCTAGCATAAAAATGAGTTTCTGTTGCACCACTGAGGCTGATCGGCCGATCACCGGTCACTGCCAATCAAATTGAAAACCAGGATTATTTATTTATTATTTATTTATTTATCTTTAGCACCTTGCTTTCTTTTATCCTATATGGAGAATGTTTTTGATCTCTGTTTAAGAGATTGAAATTTTCATCCAGAATTCTTTGCAACAATATATAATGTTAAGAAAAATGATTAACTTTTCAACTTTAACCGTTGTGTTGCAGAGGAAGCTCAGGCTGAGTTGGACTCTGTCGAAGCTGAGTTGGAGCTGCTGGAGCTGCAGATCTCTGAGCTCCTGGAGAAGCAGGCATCTCTAACCTCAAGGAAAAACAAACTCCTGAAAATTCTCGATGGCTCGTGTTCCTCTGCTCAACCCTCAGGCTCGGCAAAGCCTTCCAAGCCTGCCTTCAGCAAAAAAGACTTGCAGTATTACGAGGATGATGGTAAAGGAAATACATTTGAGTAGATTCCCAGGTAACACTGGTGACTGTTTAGACTGTACTGACTTTGTGCTTTCTCTGGTAGATTTCTCATGGTCGAAAGACGTTGAGGAGAAACTGGCGAACTCGTTCAATCTCTCCAAGTTCCGACCTCTTCAACGAGCCGCGATCAACCTCACCATGTCAGGGAGAGATCTTTTTCTGGTGATGCCGACAGGCCGCGGCAAGAGCTTGTGCTACCAGCTACCGGCTGTCTGTTCAAAAGGTATACGGATATATACTTTGTTATAACCATTGTGTGATTAAAAAAAGGTGTTTTAAGGTGAAGTTATTAATAATGATAATGTGTGAAATGTTGTCTGTCAGGTTTTACGCTGGTCATCGCTCCTTTGGTGTCTCTGATGGAAGATCAGCTCATGTACTTGAAATCCATCAATGTTCCTGCTGTCACGCTCAATGCTTCTAGTTCAAAGGTTAAAACATTAAATTTTTTCATATTATTATCTGTAATGATCATTAGAAAGTAACTAAGCTCACTTTACTTTTAGTTATCGTTATAAATATTTATACCTTTTTTTTTATTTTTTATTTTTATCTTGTCCAGGAGGATTCTAAATACGTCATGACGGGTATGGTTGATAAAAACTGCCCCTTCAAACTGCTCTACGTCACTCCAGAGAAGATTGCCAAGAGCAAACTGCTGATGTCTAAACTGGAGAAAGCTTATAACTTGGGTCTGCTGGAGCGCATCGCTGTGGACGAAGTTCACTGCTGCAGCCAGTGGGGGCATGATTTCAGACCAGGTCTGATTTCTTCATTATAATAACCAGAAGGTTCATCATGGGAGATAAAGTAAAGCAGGGACAAACATTCTGCACAGCTGCCCCATACACTGTATCGCCGATTTAATCCTTATTCATGATATTCTTTGTGTGACTCAGATTACAAGCTTCTGGGCATTCTCAAACGCCAGTTCCCCAAAGTTCCACTGATCGGACTGACCGCCACTGCAACCAGCAGCGTCCTGAAAGACTGCCAGAAGATCCTGTGTGTTCAGGATCCGGTCACACTCACCGCACCATTTAACAGGCCTAATCTTTATTATGAGGTCAGACCAGTTCTCTAAATTACGCATTACAGATACGTCACATTTGTTATTCATGTTCAGGTATAGGAAGCATATGCAAAGAATACAACACGTGGTGTCATGCTGGAATAGGAAAATAATCAATAGTGTGGGGAAGATTCTGAGGGTTATAACCCTGAAGTTTATTGTTTTCTCATAGATTACATTGTTCTTTTTATTTATTGATGAACAGGTTAATGTATTTTTGTTACCATCTGTTTGTTACAACGACTATAAACAGTTGTTCCATCACCAGCCACTTTTATTCCTTTCTCATGAGGTTTACAAATAATATTATTGAAAAAAACACAAAAAAGCATAATCTCCTCCCTCTGGAAACTTAAAGTTGCAGTTTAATTCTGTAGTTAGACTTGAACTTGTCTTGCTTTTACTTTTATTAATTAATTTGTTTGTTTTACAGGTTCGATTTAAGGACAATGAAGATTCAATCAAAGAAATTGCAGCGCTGATTAAAGGACGGTACAAGGACCAGTCAGGTACATGTGAATGACGTTGCACCCGAATAAAGAATAACAGCAAAAAAGACACAGATTTTATTTTTCTCCCCAGGAATAGTGTACGTATTCTCTCAGAAGGACGCAGAGACGGTGTCTACAGAGCTACAGCAGAGGGGCATCGTGGCCCAGCCGTACCACGCAAACATGCAGCCTTCAGATAAGACCCTGGTGCATCGCCAGTGGTCTAGCAAAAAGATTCAGGTAAAAGATAAACTCAGTCGAAAATCAGCAGTCACTTTCTGTTTAAACGGCCATACTCTGTAAGCTCCATCCCCTTTCCCTCCCATCTCTCTTTAGTAAGGTTTTCCTTATTGGGCTGGTCTTTACTCAAGTTTCCTGCTTGAAAGACTCTGTCCTCTGTTCTGATAAATAGAGAATGTTTTAAGTTTGTTTATGTGGAGTAAAGTTAGTCAATGTTATTCTATGTTGATGTTGGCTAACATCAGTTAATTTTATTTTATTAGGGATGTATAGAAATTTCAGAGGTCGAAATATGGTTAACATTCTTTAAAATGTATTTATTTATTTAGAATCCTTAGGCGTGCAATGAGGGACTAAGTTTGTGATTAAAACTGCTCTCGGCTCCTTTGCAGTTAATTCGTAGACAAAAAAATTATAATTAGCCTTGTTGAAACATTTTGTGGTTATAGTCTCTATTCTCTCCTTTAGCAACAGTTTTTTTTGTTTGTTTTTTTTGTTTTTTTTACATAAAGGAGTCTTAAGCTCCATCATATCCCTTATATTGACTCAGGAAGTGATTTGTTGGTCCAAGAGTTTGAATCCTGAGCAATGAAAACTGTGAAATGGAGACCAGTTTATTAGCAAATATTTTATAATTTAAGGTGTACATGGTGTACAATGTGAGAATTACCAGGCAGTAATTGAGTATTACATTGAAAAGTGAGAACGTTAAGTCCAGAATCATTTCATTTTATTTATTTACTTTAGGTGGTGGTTGCCACAGTGGCATTTGGAATGGGGATCGACAAGGCAGATGTACGGTTTGTTATCCACCATACTATCAGCAAGTCCATGGAGAACTACTATCAGGAGAGTGGACGTGCAGGTATGCTACTATCCCCAATGTCTACAGTTTAAATGCCATGCGTAAAATCATCAAAACCACACACAAAAATGAAGTGCTAGTAGGAAGTAAATGGCTAGCTAACATTACTCTACATGAAATCATACATACTGCTGATTAGTGGAACATGACACCGTCATGTGATTTTACTTACTAAAAAGGTCTGGCTGATGGTTTCCTGAGACTGATGAAAGAAGTAAAGACCAATTTACCCCATAGTGTTTTTTACCCCATAGAGATCAGATTTGCTAATAGTTCTGTTAATCAGAAGTAAATAGTGCTCGTTAAATAGTCTCCTTTGCTCGGAGAAAATTTTTTTTAAAGGATTTTTAAGAGAAGGTAGAAAGGAACTTGATATAAATGTGTTGACTGCCACAGTTTTTATGTCTCCACTACTCTTTAAATCACATTTGCGTGTTCGATGTATGCGAACACATTATTATACTATATTACTATATTATTTGTGCTGAAATGCACTGAGAAAAGTGTGTGATACGACATTTGACCTAAACCGAGTTGTATTTTTGTATTCAGGAAGGGATGACAGTCCAGCAGACTGCGTAGTGTTCTATGGGTTTGCAGATATTTTCAGGATCAGCACCATGGTCGTGATGGAGAACACTGGCCAGCAGAAGCTCCAGAACATGGTGGCTTATTGTCAGAATGTGGACAGGTAGTTAACGTCATTAGCATATGCTTATGTTGTCATATGCTTTTGTTATTTGCTGTGGCATTCTACTGTGTGTCGTGTTACAGTAGGATTTTGATTACAGTGACTTATGCGATTATCACTCTCAGGTGTCGGCGTGCCATAATGGCGGTTCATTTTGATGAGGTTTTGGACGATGATGAGTGCAACCAGACATGTGATGTCTGCCGCCATGGCAACGGTAAGAGCTTTATTTATTTAGCTAGTTAGTTAGTTAAAGTACCAGAGTGAAAAACATTTATTTTTTATTTTTATTTACATTCACAGATATAGTTTTTGATCACTGACATTGCAGTTATGAGCCTTAATATAAGTGTTTGTATACTAGGGTGTCCACTGCTGGGTTTTTTATTTTTTATTTTTTTTTAGATTAAACTGATAAGTAAATGATGAAAAGAACAGAAGTGCACCAGAAATCAGTAGCTGTTTATTGGTTGTAGTGACAGCTAGTTTTACATTTGTCTTTAATTTGATTTTATATATCTATAATTTGTAATACCTGGATAGTTTTACTCTGAATTTTAACCAGAGTAAATCCCCTTCATATGAACATGCGCATGTTCAATTGCTGAAGTTAGATCACATGTACGTCGTCACGAGCGGGCAGCGTGCATCCCAGGATGTCCGGAAGCACGCGTAAAAAGCAGCGGCACTGAAGCTGGTACTGCTATGAAGCGGCAAGTAATAATGAAGGAGACAAAAGTAAAAAATAATTGAGAGAATGACGCGAGTTGAAAAGATGGCAGACATCGCTCATTCTTTTAACATGAATCGTTCAACGATCGGGCACGATGCTAAGAACAAGGACGAGATTAGGGAACATATTAGTTTCATATTGTGTATAGCCAATTGTGTTAGTATCCCAAATACCTGCATAATGTTTGTTGGACTTACGAACAAATTGGACTTGCGAACGAGCTCTCAGAATAGAACTTGAACTTACTGTACCTGATTAGTTTTTAAAAAAATTTTTTGAATTAAATTTTTCCCAGATTTTCTCCCTAATTTAGTCGTGTCCAATTGGGGCTCCACATTAAGGCTACTACCACTCTGCCCGGGTGGGCGAAGACTATCACGTGATCTTTTTCGAAACGCTCGCTCACAAATCGTTGGGGGCGGAGTAACACACTCGGAGGACAGCGCTGTCCGCTCCTTCCGCTTGCGTGAGCTCACAGACGCCCCTGATTGGCTGTAGAGCCGTGATTAATGTGGGAGCACTAAGTCCCTCTCATCCCTCCCCTCCGAGAGAACTCGGCCAATCAGCTCTCTCTAGACCTCCGGCTGCGAGAGGTTACAGCACCACCTGGGGATCGAACTCGAAATCTCCGGATGATAGGGCGAGCGCTTTACCACTGCGCCACTCGGAGGTCCATTTATTTATCTATTTTAAAATTTTCAAGACGTGAGTTTTATAAATAACTGATTTCAGACCCAAGTATTTAAATACAGTTATTATAATTTATATAAAAAAAACGTTCAAGAACAACACATGGTTCAGTTTCAGGTTCTGCTGACTTTCCAAATGTTTTTTTTAGTGACTGGTCCATGTCTTTTGTTGCCAGACTACATCACCATGGACATCACCAAGCACGCACGTGAGGTAGTGGACATCATAGAGTTGGCCGCGTCTCTGGATGAGAAGATGACTCCTCTTAAGGTGTGCGACACCTGGATGGGCAAAGGCAACGCCAAAATCCGTAAAATGTCCAAGGTCACGACCTTATCACGCCTGGAGGTGGAGTCCATCATTGTTCATCTCTTACTGCATGCCTACTTAAGGTACTGTTCAAAATCATACTTGTATGAGGTGTAACACAAGGTTAAAAGCTTTGAGGGTTTTTCTTTTTTTGTTGCGCTAGTTAACCGAGTTTAACTCTTGTCCGCATTTTGTTTTAAAGTGAAGATTTCAGCTTCACGCCGTACACAACCTACTTTTACCTGAAAGCTGGACGTAAAGCTGGCTTACTGAAGAATGACACACATTCTGTAACGATGAAGATGAGGAGGAAAGTGTCAGCACCCAGCTCAAGTGTAAATATTCCTTCTTTATGCCGTTCATATTCTCTCATATTACAAATAGGTAAGGTCTCTTTCTTTACCTTTTAATTTAAATTTCATCTATTAAAATTGGAGCCAATTCACATCTTATTATAAACAACTCCATTCCGCTGTAGTTCAGTCTGTCTTTTACATTTAACTGATTATACTCACAATCACTTGTAGTTGTCTCTTTTATTTATACCTAGTTGCACCTAAAAAATCATTTATAAGCACTAACCGGAGATTTCTTTTGTTCAGTGTTGTTCACCAAAAAACTCATTGAGGCAAAAAGCAGGACCTTGACGTCTGAGATATCTCACTGGAGATGCATAATTTGACGATATTTATTTACAAAAAAAATTTTTTTTTTGCAGATAAATAGCAAGTTATTTACAAGAAAGAAAACAAAATCAATGAGATGTGTTCTCCATGGGGTTCCTCATTAATAAATGTTAATTCAGCACATACTGTAAGATACCTGACCCTTGTGTAGAAGCATGACATTTTGACACCAGAGAAAGTTAGTATGAGTTATTGCTCAAGAATGTCCCAAAATATATATATGAATCTGGAATGACTGACGGTTTATGTATGAGGAATTCTGCTGAAATGTTTAGTGACAAATGTTTCACATATTTATTGTCCCGGGAACAGTTCTGGTTTATAAATAATAATGACATTATGCCCTTCTGTATTATTCATTTTCCTAAAGTGATGCCTTCGGTTAAGTTACCCTTCTAATTTCATTTCAGGATATAAACCTGTCATTTTCCTGAAGCAAATGTTTTTAATGACTTATTTTGCACAAAGGTCATCAAGATTGAGAATGAGTTTACCCCTGATATTTGGACATGCTCTGGTGTGGATTTCATAAAGGTTTGATTTGTTTAGTTCAAGAACAAGATACAGTAGTTGTGTATCCAGTTTTATTCAGCTTTACCCTTCATGCTCTCCAATAATCCTGATTCTAATGCCAACGCTAGTCCGAGTGTCGTAAAAGACGCAGAGTAAGGAGGAGGTGGAGAAATCTCGGGCATGCCAGCGAGGCAGTGCAACAGGCCGTGATCGCCATGAAAAAGAAAAGAAGTAAAAGACGGCGCCAACGGCGAGCACAGAGACAGTACGTTCAGAGCAGTGTGAGCAGCTCACTGGATGTTAAACCTGTTTTAAAAAGCAGGAGCAGACAATTTCGCTACAGAGTCAAGCAGGTGACCTGATCAGCAGAGCACTTTGTCCCAACCTGAGGTGGAGGTGTTCTTGATTTTTGACATCACACTTGGTGACCTCTGGAACTGCACTGTTTTATGGGGACTCTGTATCACTTCCCAGAAATAACGAGGCATACAGACCAATATGACACGATCTTATCGTGCTCTTCCTGCACAGGACTCAGGGGTGGACAAATCATACATGTATGAGCTGACGTAGCAGGGAAATGAAAGGGCATGAAGATGGTTTGTTGTCAGGAAATGTAAAGTAACGTAACAACATTTGGTGAGCTAGTTCACTGGTTACATGTATTCATACGGTGTGCTCTCCACATATCATATGTACAAAAAAACAACAACAACAAAAAAAAACAGGCATGTAGATGTGTCACATTTAAAACAAAAAAATTGGGTATTTATCTGACTATTTATTTGGTTCACTTGCATACTTTCCTTACTTTCCTTGCATTACTTAATCTCTTAATTAATAGCTTAATTTACTTGCATCTTTTTTAGATTACTCAATTTACCCACCTTATACCACCTACTTTACTTCATTTCATTTACCCATCTTATACCACCTCCTTACCTGCTGTACTTAACTTACCCACATTACATCACACACTTATGTACTTTACTTGACCTTTCATCACTTATTTACTTTACTTAATTTATTCACCTTACACTACCTACTTACTTAACTTGCCCACTTTACATTACTTACTTACCTATTTTTACTTTAACTACTTTACTATTTTAAATACTTAAAATATTTTAAGTATTTTAAGCTTCCTTACCTCATTTACGTACATATTCTACTCTAATTACTTTTCTATTTTTGACTACTTAACCTTAATTGCATTACTGAATTCACTTACTTTACATACTTATTTTACTTAATTTGCCTGCCAATTGCTCTGCACTTACAGAGCAACTCAACTCTTTGAACTTAACTTATGTACTTAACTTTTGTTACTTCATTTATTTGACTTGTGTACTTACCTTTCTTCAATGAGAAATTCAGGTGAGAATATCAGTAGGGAAAAATATTGTTTTTGCATAAGAAATAGATATACATTCCACATACAGTATACATACGGGTATACATTCCACATACAGTACTCATTAACAAATTACACCCAGTGAGAAGACATCAATGCAAAAGAACTTGTGTTTTAGTTACGGCATGGAGTGCATGGAAGTTTTAATTAAAACAGATAAATAATCAAACATAGGGTAACATTTTTTTTGTGAATGTCAAACCTACTTGTTCTTATAGAAACTATGAATAGGAAATCTGCCCTCCCTGACCCAATGATTTGTCCACCCCTGTGAGCTATGTACTTCCTATTGGAGAATTTTATTGGTGCCGGCTTTTTGGAAATTCATCCCATGATAAATGTTCAGTCTGTATTCTCTTTTTCAGTCACAGCTTATCTCTCTGCACTCAGGCTTGCCCCAGCCTCAAACACACACTGGTTAAACAAAGCTCTTGTGCTGCCCACAGGTCAATCTGACTGGAGGCAGCGGAGATAAGAGTAGTGCCAAGCTAAAACCAAAAGAAGGGAAAAGACCTGCAGAGAGTGCTGGGAAAAACCCTGTGGCCAAGAAAATCAAGAAAGAAACTGTTTCCTAGTCCGTGAAGAAAAAGAGGCCAGAAGTACAGTTTCTTATTATTATTACAAATTCGCATGATGTTTTATTCAGGATGTTCGGGGGAAAAAAAACATAACACTCGTTTGTCTTGCTTGTCCGGCAATGTCTGTTGCTTTCCCTAACATCATGCTGCACGTCCTTGCTATACGCATTTTCATGACTACCATCCCCTCCCTCTCTTTTTGCTAACGCAGGATTGTGGGTTCATTCACATAAGCACATTACTGGGTGGCTGCCATGATACTTTGCATGGATCACTAATACCATGTACTCATAATCTGCTGTTCCTCTTCGCTACCACGTCCACAGATTACAGATTTACAATGTCCTCCGTTTCCTCAGATTGACCAATCGGCTGCTGAGCTGCAGGAAGAAATGTGTGGATGCTCAAAGGATGCAAATACTGATCAAAGTGCAAATGGAAATGTAATCAAAATGAACACCGACCAATCAAATCCTGAGGTGAGACTTTCCCAAAATGAGGGAGACTCTAGCTCTTTACAAGCACCTGAACGTAGCCAGCCATCTGTAATCGAAGTGAACGTTGAAGTGAACGCTCAGGAACAGAAAGTACTCGCCGGAAACGGCTTCCAAGATCGTCTTCATAAAATGACTAAGCGACAACTGGTACCAGCTAAAAGACGACAACAGTTTTCACCGCCGTCTTCGAAATCAGTTCTGGCCAGCTGTCCATCAGAGACCTCCATCATTTCTGCAGCAGCCGTAGAAGAGCTGTGCGACCTTCGCAGCTACTACAACAAACAGTTGAGGAGGATAAACTACACTTCGCACGAGCAACTGCAGGAATCTAGGTCTGGAATGCTGACGTGTATAAGGGAGCCTCTGAGAAGTCTCCGTCTCCCATCCAGTACCACCATAGCCCAAAGTGCTAGAAATTTATGGACACGTGTTAGTATGAGAAGGAAACTTATTCAGAGATGAATGTGCTTTTTTTTTTTGGGTTAGTTAACATACGAAAATGATGGAAGTTACCTCAGTCACATTTTTGAAAACTGCTTTCTGCTTGCTTCAGGAATGTTTGGTGTTGCACTGTCTACTTGTTAGTGAAAAAAAAACAAAACAGATAAGGGTTTTTTTTTTGTTGTTGTTTTTTATGCTGATGTTATATGTCAATAAATATTTAGAAATAATTATGAGCATTCGTTGTAGTATGTTAGTTTATACCACAGCACTGTTGAATTCTGGTTTCTGATTGGTCATTGACACGAGATAAAAAAAAAAAAAGAAAAAAAGTATATATGTATAAGGTTTTCTGGAAGGAGTGAAGCTGTAAGGACAGATGAGTTTAGACATAACTGGTATCTCAGTTAAGTGTTAACCAGGGTTAACATTTTTTTTAATTTATTTTTTTATTGTTATTATTTCAAGAGAGTGTAAAAGCCACGTGCAAGGGAATGAATATTTGTAGCTGCTATATCATGAGTGATAACAGGAAATAGCTTTTTATCCTGTATCATCTACTACTGCTGTTTAATAAATGAAAGATGTTGTTTTGTAATGCTTCACTCCTCTTATACTAAAGCACATTTCAATTATAATTTACTGTGTTGTAAGAGGAACAAAACACTTCAATATTTGTTTTTATAGGAAAATAATCAACTTCATAGTGTCATGGTGGTAACAGTAAATTCCACTTCATTACACCGCTCCATCATTGATTATTTTCCTCTAAGCAAACACCCCTAAGTGCTTTATTCATCTTATACCACATCTCACTTTTTTATTTGTTTATAATTATGTTTGTTATATTCTTAACCAAGTGATAATGGTTTATTAGTTTATTTCTTGCAATTGTTTAAAAAAAAAAGAAAAAAGGTTTTGTATGTTTGTTTGTTTGCTCAAATGCCATTCAGTTCGTAAGCAATTAAAATTTGTAAACAGATCCTTTTTTTTTTTATCAAATCTAGAAAATTATAATTGCTCCTAAAAGAGGAAGCAGTATTTGTTTTTGCTATGTTTTCCCCTTTGTTAATGGTTTTCTTTTTTTTGTAATTGCCCAACAAATTATACTGTTTGTATTTTGCCCAGGAATAAACTTTCTGATTCATTGGTACATGGACACAGTTAGTTATTTTAGTTAGTGTGGTGAAAGCAACACCTATTTTTCAAGACCAACAGGAAAGTGCAGTACACTTAGTCTCCAGTAGGTGGCTGCATAAACAAATAAACTCTCTCTATATATGGGGGTTTTATTTTATTTCTTCCTCCCCACCAAAATGTCTTCAAGTGTTTTATACATGAAATGTTGTGGTGTACCAGGAACTTATACAGCAAAAAAAGGCATTATTTTTACAAACATGTTCAAAGTGCAAGTACAATCATAACCGCAGATGTGTTGACAAGTTCATGATGTGTGGGAGAGATGATTGGAAACCCCTGTTAGTATACACTCCATTGGAATGCTTTCAGCATTAAACAATGGAGGAAACAGTCATTTCTTTGGAACGTTATCTGCTGTTAAAACTTGAACCAAAGCTGTAGAAGTAGGTTTGGGGAATGTTCAGTTGATGCTGTTGAAGGATATGATGCAGTTGCTCGGTAATCGCAGGCAGATGTTTTGGATGTGGAAAGGGTTAGTAAGGCTAAAGTTTAGAGATCCAGCGAAAGTGTCAGTGGGACCTGAGATCATCTTTTCTATGTTTTTTCACTATTTTCATCAGTATTTTTCCAAACCAATAATCCTTGTAAAATATGTTCAGACAGTAAAAACCGAATCCAAAAAAGACTCCACTTTTCCACTGTTATTTTTTTTTAGTTGCATGCAGGAGAGCCTGGATGTCTGTCTCATCAGGTATAACAGCTCAGTGAGAATTCATATTAGCATTATAAAGACCCAGTTAGTATGTAGACAAGAATATGCATTGTATGCACATATAGAAGAACATGTTGTTAACATATACTGTGCATCACAATGCTTTGCACCTTAATGTCATTGGTTGTTTAATGACATGCCTGGAGCAACACCCTAACAAGATTAGATCAATTAAATGAATGTAATTTAATTAATGGCAGTTGCATCATGTGCTCAATTTTCTTCAGTTCAGTACTTGGATGGAAAACAAGTTAAACAAATAAAATGTATACTTATCTGCATTTAGTGTATACACTGCTTTTCCAAAAAGAAAAAAACCCTGCAAACTCCAAGATTTAATTGACTGCTTTTATCTTTGATTACGGTGCCAAGTGTAGTGGTGAATTCATGTATGAAAATGATTCCTCATGCTCCCGGAACCACTCTTTCACAATCTTAGTCCTGGAATATAGCCATGTCGTAGGGAAAGAAAAACTCCATAGATGTGATGACCTGGTCATTCAATACATTCAGGTCATCAGACCTGAGCAACTGAAGCAACCCCAGATTCAGTTTTGTACCGTGGCCACCATGCATGATGGGTGCATCGCTTCATGCGCTTCCCTTCTAACCCTGACGCAAAATAGTCTCAATGTGGACTCATCAGACCACATGACCCCTGTTAATCTTTACTCAATTAAATTAAATTCAATTTTATTTCTATAGCGCTTTTAACAATGGTCATTGTCTCAAAGCAGCTTCACAGAAATGAAAAGAAGACTTATGGAAATGTATATATGTGTAAGAAAAATGTGTCTAGATAATGAGAATTGACACAATCCAGGCTCAGCTGTATTTGTTATAATACTGTACATCTCATACCACAGACCAAAACCAGTCTTCAGACCGTCTGTCAGTTTTAAGCGTTTGTATAAAGCCTGAAACAAAGACCTGGGCGGGGGGTTGTAGGAAAACATCTACTTTCCCTCTCAGTTTGAACCGCCTCAGCGTTCTTACGTTGAGGTCTAAGGTCACTGATTTGACGGGAAACCACTTGTTGCTAGAGGAACACTGGGCAGAAGCTCCAAATGAAGGGTAAACAGTGACCTATGTAACCTATGACCTGTCTGGACAGTCTTTTTCACCCTCTATTGATCCCAGGGATTCTTTTAGTTTGGAGTATGAGTGTGATGAAATTCTCAAAATGCATTTTTTGCATGGATGCCATTCGACAATTGGATGCCATTTCCGAATAGAAGAGGATATATGAACTCTTGGATTATTCGTTTAGTCCTTTTGGGCAAGAGTGCATTTCAGGATAATCCAGCATGCCTCTTATAGCTCCACAACACGAACAGAGGGCTGAGAAGTTTGTTTAAAGTTTCAAGGTAAGACCTGCACTCCAGATATGTTTTATTAATAGTGTCTAATATTCCTGAATGAATTAGAGCTCAAGTTTGACGCTTAACCAGTTTTGACTTGTCGATGGAACATTTCAGCTAGGGGCCAAATCGAATAACTGTACATCAAAATGTTTCTGGAAACATTTCTCTTCGGTCTGCCAGGTTGTGACTTATTTATGTGGAACTTCTTTCTTTAGCACTTCCAAGTAGAAAAATGAGGACGGTGATTTTGCTGTTTTGGATCCTTGTTGAGGTGGCTAAGACTTTAGTGCTTCAGCCGAGTAAGTACTGAGACCAATTACATAAAAATATACAACATTGTCTGACTGTGTGGTTCATCTGGTTGCTGTATACTTGTTTAATTTAATCTGGACCAGTATGTTTGGTATGTGTTCACTTTTAATAACTAATATTTTACTTTTCCTTCTCGGTAACAAGGCTGTGCATTAATTTTCCTTGGTTGTTTGGTTTGTTCACTCCTACAGGTCTGAATGTATCATCTCCTCAGAATGTGTCTTTAGAGGGTGAGATCTGGACTGAGCTGAGTCCTGATCACCTTCAGCATCCTCCAGCTGGGGAGGAGGAACAGCTGAAATGGGAGAAAGAGCCAGGAACCCAGATTACTGTAACAATAAAAGAGGAAGACGGGACGAATTTTGTACATGGTGAGACATTTGGTCAAGACGTGCATGAAATCCTGAAAGAAGGAGAAGAGCAGCATGGAGAAAGCAGTGACAAGCAAGGACAGGATCAGAAGCAAGAAATGAACAAAACAAGAAATGAGCAAATTCAGGAAGAGAATCAGAGTAGGCATCAATCTATATCTCCTTCAGTAGACACTCCCCTTTTTACTTTCTTGCCTTCCCAGTATTTCTCACCCACCACCACAACAAGAGGTTCTGCAGACATTACAAAGACTAGTTCTTATATCAAAGGCCAAAATACATCTCGCTCAAGTCACTTTTCAACATCCATGCCATCAACCAATGAGAACAGCACAGATGAGAATTCCTCATTAGGGCAGATTGAGAGTTCTGAAGAGGAGGCATCTCTTACGGTAATGGCGGCCCGGGCTGGCCCTACTGCCATGAGCTTACCCAACACCATCAAGGAAAAAGGAAATACTAAAATTCCAAAAATCAAGGACAAACTTAAGAAGAAGGGGAAGAAGGGAAAAGCTAAGAGTGGTAAACCCATGAAAAATGCAAAGCATGTGAAAAAGGTTAAACAGGATCAAAATGAGCTGACCACTACCCCATACTTTCCATATTTTGAAGATCACTACTGCCCACCAGACTGTGCATGTTACGGGAGGTATGTATCAAACATGGCTTCACATCAAGTCATGTCGAGTTTAGGTTCTGTACAATTCATTAATTTCTTAAGTTCTTTGTGCTATCTTGTTCTTACAGGGTGGTGCAATGTTCAGACAAAAGGCTGGATAAGATTCCCTACGGAATTCCTTACAATTCCCGCTACGTTCTCCTTATGAACAACCGCATCGTGGGAATTCCACTGTATATGCTCTCAGAATACCTTTCTATGGAGTTCCTGGTGCTGAGCAACAACCGTCTGGTAGACAGTTCCATTGCAGGTGCCTTTGAAGGCATCCAGGCCCTAAAGAGGCTGTATTTGGACCGGAACCTCCTCCAGAGTGTCCCTACAGACCTTCCAGCCTCACTGGAAGAACTTCGTCTGGATGGGAACAAAGTGAAAGTGATATCTGAGGTTGCCTGGTTTCGCTGCCCTGGCCTGCTCATCCTCAGTTTGAGCAACAACAGTTTAGAAAGTACCTCATCCTCATTCCATGCTGGAGTTTTTTCTCCACTGACCAGCCTTCGCACCCTCAGCCTCTCTCACAATCGTCTTACGTCTGTCCCGTTGCATCTCCCGCTATGCCTTCAAGAGCTTTACCTGCGTGGTAACCTCATTGAACACTTCCAGTCAGGTATTTTTCAGGGCAAGGCACAGCTTCAAGTGCTGGACCTCAGTGGCAACAAACTGACCAACAAAGGTTTGGGCAAGAATGCACTCATCAACTCTACCCACTTGGAAAGTCTCAACCTAGAAGGAAACTTTTTGAAGCAGGTTCCTCGTTACCTTCCACGCTCCCTAAGGACCCTTAACTTAGAAGGGAACTCCATTTCAAGTATCAGCAAGGGGACGTTTTTCTCACTCCCACACCTTGAGCACCTTGGCCTGGCTCGCAACAAGATCTACAAGGTTGCGTCTGGGGCATTTCGGATGCTGCCTTTGTTGCACCAGCTGGATCTTAGCCATAATGTGCTTCACCAGGTCCCACGTCAGCTCCCGGCTTGGCTCATTTACGTCGCGCTCAACCACAACAAGATTGAGAAGATTCCACGTGATGCTTTTTGCTCGTTTGAAAAATCAGATGCAGCCAAAAGTCGTCTGGTTAAAGTGCAGCTGGAGCATAACCTGGTAGGTTTGGGCAGCCTAGACAGCATCAATTTTAGCTGTCTAAGAGGCTTTCAGGTGGTGCACCTTTATTGAAAGTGCACTTTGTAGGTGCAAAGGTACAGTCTCTGATATAAAGCAAAAAAGAAAAAAAAGTATAGGCAGCTTGAACTTAAAGGTTACAGTAGGCATACCATAAATGGACCAATTTGTTTATTTCCATTCTGATTCTGTCTTAACCAAAGAGAATCAGAAGGGCAGGTGATTGTATTCCTTGGTTAGCTTGTGTATGGGAATCACTAGGGACCGCCTGATGTAATATTATTATGATACCTACGTGCCAATTTGATTTGTATTGCAATTCTATTAGTCTATCAGTATTTTAAAAATACAATGATTCTTGATTTAGAATTAAGTAATTTGCTCTGACCATGCGTCACCAATGCGTGAACAGCGCCAGTTTAGAATACACTAAATACATACTGTATATATATATATATATATATATATATATGATTCTGCAGTGTGTGGCGATAAATTAATTACAATGAGTACTAGACAATAGATTTAAGACCACTGCCCACTTTTCCTTTTTACCTTTCTTTATTTTCCCCTTTTTTCCCCCCTCAAGTTGTGCGTGCTACTGTTCGTATTTTAAAATCCACTAATTGTTGTTCTGCAAGTGATGAGTTGTGTTGATGTAGATATTGACAGGGACATCTCAAAGTCATTTGAAAAGCCGTTCTACCCGCTTACATCTTTTAAACAAAGATCCTTTGCTTCAACAAAAAGAAATCTGCTGCACAAATACGAAGAAATGTTTACTTTGTGACTTTTATGTAGATGTGGCATGTTTGCTTTTATAATGTTACGTGATTAAATTAAATTATGTTTAATAATAGTGTCTCTTGCTCATTTCTTTCTGCTATGAACGATACAGTGTTTGACAGTGACCAAATGCAACATATTTGTGTCTTCTTATCTGGATTGTGGGCTGGCCAAAGGCAAAACATGACTATGCAGGATTATCTAAAGTTTGACATGATAAATATTTCAGTATTAGGGATTGTAAATAAATCATGTTTTTAAATAGTAGTATACAGTATCATTTTTCTTTTTAAACCTTTGCTTAAAATTGAGGATAATATGCACAAATATCCTCAAATTGCCTGTAGGTTGTGTGTGTGTGAATGCTTGCTTGTGCCCTGCAACAGACTGTGTGTACTCTACCTGGTGCCCTGAGTCCCCTGGAATAGAATCCAGGCCTCCCACAACCCAAAACAGGATACTCAAGCTAGTCCATCTGGCACCAGCTACCATGCCACAGTCAGTCAAAGTCACTGAAAATGCACAGTTCCTTCATTCCGATGTATCATGCTTGGGTGATTTGTATAAATTTGTACGGGTATTCCTAATAAAGTGGTCTTGTGTGTAAATAATTATGATATTTAAGGAATCAAATTGTTTATGATTAAATTAGCCATGGGAAATGTACCAGCTTGTGTCTAGATAATGTCCAAACACACACTTGCTGAGTTTGTTCGTTACACTGGTATACTAGTATACTCAAATCAATTTAACTAAAACATGATAAAAGTTGTATTAAATTAAATTTAAATAAATAAATAAATAATAATAATAGCATTAAAGACAAAAAAGGTTTTACACCAAATATTGTCCATTATTCAAGTCTATTTAGATCAGATTAAAAAGTGATACTACAGAAATATTTAGTGTAATTTTTTTTACCACACCTTGAATAATGATCTACAGTAAATATGAAGTATTTTATCCACGCATTTCAACTTTTTCAGTACAAAATAAAATAATAAGACAAATCTTGACATTTTATCACATTACTAAAGCGTGTCTGGTGTTTCAGTGGATTTTAGTTTAAATGTCGAAAAATGTCAAATGAATAATGAAAAGTGAAGTGAAATAAATAAAACAAGAGTACTGATGGTATTGAGCAGGGTGATTACACCCACCGAGCACTAGATGGCAGAAGAGCATGGCTTTTAATATTGTTATAATTATTATTCCTTATTTGTATTTCATTTGATTTCATATTCGGGGGTCAGTGTACAGACAAATCCTTTCATAGGAAATGTGAATGTACTTTATATTACAAGTAGTTTTTTAGTTCATTCTTTTTTTCCGCTTCTTATTCTGTGTGTGTGTATATATATATATATATATATATATATATATATATATAGTGTGAGCAAACACACTTCCAGTCTGAACTGCTTCGTGTGGGCGTTTTAATAAACTTTCACAATCCAGAATAAAGTGTTGAGGAAGGTTAAATGGAATGCAGAGAGAGAAGGAGAGAGCGAGAGAGAGAGAGCAAACACCAGATTCAGATCCAGTTTGTGAGTTTGGTGAATTCCATGTGTCTCGTAGTGATGCTTAGCTACGTGGCAGGGTGAGACAGCTGTAAAGACAGAGGGGGGGGGGGGGGGGGGGGGGGGAGCAAAAGAATGGCAGAAGGGGGAAAAGGAGGAGACAGGGAGGGAGGAGAGATTTGGGTTGAAGGTGAAGTGCTGCTCCAGTGCTTCCCTCTAATCCAACAGGACCCTGACCACTGCTCTCTCTCTCTCTCTCTCTCTCTCTCTCTCTCTCTCTCTCCCTCCCCCTCTTTCTTTCCTTCCTTCACTTATTTCATGGCATGTTAGGACATGTGTTTTGAGCTACATATAAAAGGCATTAGCAGGGATAAAAACCCAAATGTGGAGAAGAAGCTGCTGCAGAGATACAAAACCCCAGCTGATTTAACATCTTAAGTCAAGGCATTAGTAATACATTCAGATCAGTTGGTTCTCCAAAGAGTCTGAGCATCACTCTTTTGGCCGTGCACGCGTCCTCGTTATGATCCCGTGAACCGTTCCATCCCACGGCGGTTTGGCCGGGTGTGTTCTTTTATTGAATTCAGACCACGTGGACGAGCCGTCCGAGCTCTCATAATGGCTTGTCATAGTTAAAGAATGTCTAGGGGGAAAATGAGAGAGAGAAAAAAGAGAGGCAGGAAATTAAACCACACCCTGGAACAAAACACAGGCCATCTCTTAAAGAAAAAACGAGAGATGAATTTTAAGCCTGAGAAAGTCCTGTTTTTTAAATTTTTTTATTCACCATCTTGCCGTTTGTCAAGTTTTAATAAGTTGCACTGAATCCAAACTGTGTACGCTTATTAATGCACTTTTCAAAAATGTATCTTCAATATTTTTCAGCTCCAGAAGCATCCAAAATGTAATAATACACTTTTTCTAAAGAAGTTTGCAGGACATTTGGACCAAAATTGAGTGCATAAGGTGTTGCTGTTCCAGAAGCAGGAGTAAGGGGGCGCCTGAGTCAGGCAGGATGAAGGCTAGTCACACACACCCACACACGCTTTTACACACACACTTTCACACACACACACAGGAGACAGGACCATGGGAGCCAGAAGGACCTCAATATTCACACACTCCTTAGTTTGCACACACACTCCCACTCACTCACACACACTAACACATTTGCATATACACACACTGACACTCTGTAACCTTTGAGATTTCTGTTTTTGTATTTTAACAGAGTCTGGTGTGGTGCAGAAATGAAGGGATATGCGACTTCATGCATCGACAGGGCACAAACACACAGCCTGTACACAAATCCTTTGCTGCTTGTGTTTTTTTTTTTAAACACACACACATGCAATCTGTATATCTCTGTGGAAAATGAGAGCAGAGGCTCCACAAGGGGGCTTTGCGTTGCAGGACAGGCAGGATGTGAGAGGTGATCTCACACACACATACACACACATGAAACCTAGGACGTATTACCTCATTTATTCATTTGCACACACACACACACAGACACACACACACACATTAGCAATGATGCCAAAAAAGCTCGATCATAATGAACAGTTACATAATCTTAATAAATAAATAAATAAGAATTTATAACTTTCCTGTTATTTAGTTAACTAATTGTTGTTAATTATCTGAATTATTTTTAAACCATTTTCTCATTTTTTTTTTTTAGATAATACTGGTAAAGAAATATTAGCAAAAACTAGCCAAGTGTGTGCTTTGAACCCCTTGAAGAGTGTAAAGTTTTTTTTTTAAGTACATCCGTTAAACTTAACATGAATTATGTATCACCGATGATAGATTGAACATACATTTGTTGCACAAACCTTTGTTTAAAGTATTAGCAGTAATCCAAGGAATATAATCATTCATTAATGCAGGAGTTGTTTATTTGAAGACCTTCATTTATTTATTTATTTCAAACTTTTCTTGTTCCTTTTCTGCTTGCCTTTTCTTCACATCAGTTAGAATTCAGAAGTCCATCACAATTATGTCTTAAATAACAGCAATGAATTAAATTATATTGGGGCACAAACTTTTGAGTCCCATTAGTTCTCATTAGGTCTCAGTCAGCCACCGTTTCAGCCCTAAAGGTAAAAACAAAAAAGCATGTAGTCAGCTAGATCACATAAGCTGTTAAAGCAAAAAAGGTCAAAAGTGACCTTGGTCTTGTGCTTCCTGCCAGATCGTATCCCTGAAAATCAATGATGCAAATTTATTGGAACCCCCTCAAGCATTCAGGTGTCTCTGTAAAAAGCTGACTACATAGCGTTCCTTAGAAGCATTCCAAGCCACCATTTAAAAAGGTTTTGTGGTTGATAATAAATAGCCGAACCGAATCTCGGCAGGAAGTCTTCCCTGCTGAACTTCCTGTTTCCATGGTTCTGATTGACTGTGTAACAGGAGACCACGGGGTGGCTGTATTGTAGAGAGTCTATTCAACACACAAATGCAGAATCACGAAATGCTGCTCTCACATTAGCCTGGTGTTCTTTCCCTGATGAAGACAATCTGCTCGAGGACGTGGTGTTTCCTCTGGAGCAGACGTTACCTAAGCAGCCTGAACCATGGGCTTGTTTTTTTTTTCCTCAGTCATTTCCCTGTGGCAGATTCATACGCCGAGTGGAAAACAGGCCTCGTAACAGTCTGGGTTCATGACGCAGCTTATTCAAAACACTTTGTTATATGTTCTCCAGCTGGGTTGCACCAGTTTGCAGATTTCACAGGTTTTTGCTCAATTCGAGGTTTACCACAGTGTGTACATCCTGAGTCATCTTATGGTTCCTGTTTCACCCAGTGTTTGCAATTTGGTAATGTTATCAATAGTTTAGTTGACTTTTTATTTATTTCTTGTGAATTTATTTCATAACAGATTCGAGCTACAAAAACAGTGACTTTTTATAGCAGACATTTCTGCACTAGATACGAGATTCCCTGATAACTGTTGCTCCTAATGACCAATTGGTAAACACTGTTGTTCCCAAAGACCAACACCTGTCAATGTTGCTCGCAATGGCCAATATCTGATCGCTGTCACTCTTAATGGACAATCACTTATCGCTGTTGCTCCTAATGGCCAACCACTTATTACTGTTACTCCTAATGGCCAGTCACTGATCACTGTTGTTCTCAAAGACCAAACCTTGTCACTGTTGCTCCCGACAGCCAACCCCTGATCACCGCTTTTTCACAAGACCAATACCTGATCACTATTGTTCCCTGCAACCACTCACTAATCACAGTTATTCCCAATAACCAGTCATTAAATGCTTTTGTTTACAACCACGAGTCGTTGATATTCAGTGTAAACTGTGGTGCAGTTTTTAGTGATATTTTTGAGCCTTCCCTTGAAAACAGCTAACAACAATAACCTAACCCTGACTCACAAGACGAGGAAATATCCAGTCAGCTGGTTTTACCCTGATCTCTTAAGATCAGGTTACAGAGTGATTCTGTGTGTACAAGGAGGTTGGAGGTGTTTTTCCTTCTTCTTCATCTTCTTCTTCTTCTTCTGAACAAGTGGTGGATCTTATGTAGACAATGTTATTCTTTTATAGGAAGCCAAGGCCACCAGGGTTTTTTTTTTTCTTTTGTGTGTGTGTGTGTGTGTGTGTGTGTGTGTATTTGGCTCTCTGTCTGGGCTTTGATGGTGATACTGGTATTCTATAATTATTGTGATACGATCTAGCCCTGTCTCAACGTAGTAATAGCACCCTTAAACTTATTCAAACACATTGCAAAACTCAGGTGTTTTTTTTCTCTGTGCACAAAAAAAAAACTCACAGGAATTATTTTAAATGAGCATTTTTTGTTAATGTGTGTGACAAAAATATTGGCACCCCAAAGTTGTTGGTAGCCTTTCGGCTGTTTCCGTTGAGGGGTCGCCACAGTGGACTAACTGATCTGCACAAAAATCTGGCACAAGTTTTATGCCAGATGCCCTTCCTGATACAACCCTCCCATTTTATCTGGCCTTGGGACCAGCACTTCATCCAATGGCTGGAAATCAAGTGAGAAACCTACCACTGAGCCCCCAATACCAATTGGCACCCCAAAGTTCTGTAACATTTTAAACCTCTATAAGCCATTACCCAACCACTTCTTATGTTAAGCCAGCGCTTATTTTTCTAACTGACTACATTACACGGCTGATTAATATTATTTTGTAATAATAAATAAAATGATTAAATAATCCTCAAAGTTGATGTTAATAACACAGATTATTTCATACAGTGGCACCTGAAAGTGGGTGGGATATACTAGGAAGCAAGTGAACATTTTGTTCATGAAGTTAATGTGTTGTAAGCAGAAAAAATGGGAAAAGGTGTAAGGATTTTATAGCAACTTTGACAAGAGCCAAATTGTTATGACTGGACAACTGGCTCAGAGCAAGTCCAATATTGCAGCTCTTGTGGGATGGTCCCGGTCTGTAGTCTGTAGTTTTTGTATTGTTGCCGCGAAGGTTCCTCGTTTGTTTGTATCAGCGTTTATACTGCTTTTTCCATTCATACAAAAGCGGAATCCATCTCCAAACAAACAAAACTCAGGTACGTTACCATGTCTAGTATTCAGCTTGTTCAGTGTGTACAGTGCAGACTGTTTAGACACTCTTCCTCTGTCATTAGCGATAACGTTATTTGTGATAGGTGTGTATTAGTGAGCACTCTTACAGAGAAGATATTAGGGTTGGAGGAGCGCATCCAAACTTTAGAGAGGGTTAGAGAGCGTGAGAGCAGTGTTATTACTGTAGCGGAAAGTCTGGGTGCCACAGGCCAGCCCCGACTCCGGCATTAGAGCCTTCACAACGTGGCAAGTGGGTGACGACTCGGCGGCATACTCGTTCAGCCAAAGCTAACGCTAAGGCTAGTCCACCGGAGCACACCTCCTCTGCACTTCATGTGTCCAACAGGTTTTCTTTCCTCACTGATGCACCCTCTGAGAAACCTGAAAGTGCTCTGGTTCTATGGGACTCTATACTGAGGCACGTGAAATTAGCTAGGCTTTACTGGTGCCAGCGGCAGTGGTTAGGTGTATCTCAGGAGCCAGGGCACCATACATAGCATTGTATTACATAGCAGGTAATCTTAGGGTTCTAGGAGAGCATAGGTTCTCTAAGATAGTTGTACATGCTGGAGCTAACGATATATGCCTTCGTCAGTCCGAAGTTAGCAAGAATAATTTTCAGATTAGAATCAGAAGTGTTTAAATTAGCGAAGGCGATGTCCAATGAAGTAATATGCTCTGGCCCCATCCCAATGCGACGTGGCAACATAGCTTACAGCTGGTCATAGTCGCTGTGTCACGTCACATCAAGCCACAGCCTCGCCATGACCACCTGAATACACCCGCTCCATGCTCCCAACCACTCCTGTCATCTCACCGCCTCACTTCCCGCTCTCCACACCTGTTGTCTGTATCACTGATTACTTCACATGCCTATTTAAGCCACGCTCTGACACCACCACGTCGCCAGTTTATTGTGCGCCTTACCAGCCTTAATTTACCAGCGTTTTCTCTCGTCTCAGTCTGTCTTGTTATCGACCTTGCTTAGTTTTTGACCACGTCTTCGCCTCTCGTTATTGAATTATTGAAATTTGGATATTTCCCATTGCCAACCACTTACCTGCCACCGACCACGAACTTGAATCGCAGACCTTCTCTCGTCACTCCGGCTTCGACCCTCGCCCGTTTCAACGACCACAAGTATCGCTCGCTCCTCACCGAGCTCACGCTCTTTTTTCACATCGGCATGAAGTTCCTCCACCCCCTGCTGGCATTCATCGCGGGGCTCTCCCTTTCTCCTCCACGCCGACTCTGCATGCTCCTGCTTCTCAGCGCTTACACGCCGGCATACGTCTTGGGTTACACGGCGGCGTTGCACACTGCCGCATTCTTGCAAGGCTGATGTAATACACACCGCCACTCGCCTCGACGCACTCTTGTCAGCGATCTGTGCTTCTGCATTCCAGTGAGGCTTTCCCTGCTCACACCGCAGCTTGGAATTCACGCCCTTTGAACCACCACACTGTCAACTCAATCAGTCATAAGCACTCCAAAATACCACTTCTATTCGTAATACACTTCCAGCATCTGCACTTGGATCCACCACGCCCCCTACTGAGCCTGACAGAATAAACTGGCCAAAGGAATGGATCCAGCAGAGACAGCTCGTCTGAGAGGGGCATTAGAGAGCCAAGGAACCATCTTAGGTACTCACCAGCAGGAAATCACTTAGATCACCAATACTCTTCAAACTATCACCGAAACTCTGCAGTCTCTCTCCACTCAGATTAAAAACAAACCACCTCCAGCACCCGCTCCTCAACCTCCCCCTGTGATGCTCTCCCCCACCCAGGAGCCACGCCTCCCTGCCCCACCTACTTATGATGGGAACCCAGCTACATGTCGATCTTTTATGTCCCAATGCTCCCTTGTTCTGGAACCTCAGGCCACGTCCTTTCCGACAGAGTGTTCCAAGGTTGCATATATAATCACCATCCTTACCGGAAAGACCAGAGAGTGGGGGGACAGCTTTATGGGATTCCCAAGTTCCTTGCTGTTTCACGTACAAGACCTTTAAAGATGAAATGAGGAGGGTATTTGATCACTCCTTCACAGGTCATCAGGCAGCAAGCCATATACTCCAGCTTCGCCAGTGGGTACATTCAGTCTCTGACTACACCATAGAATTCCGGACCCTGGCTCCATCTTGTGACTGGGACGAAAAGGCACTCTTCGACTGCTTTCTCCACAGGCTCTCAGACCCAATTAAAGACGACCTGGCGGCTCGGGAACTTCCCTCGGACCTAAAGGGCTCATTGATCTAGCAATCCGCATCGACGCCCGGAGGTGGACACGGCAAAGTGAACGGCAGCCATGTCTCAGATCACACACCTCGACCCCTGCTTTAGTCACTTCCGAGACAAGCCTTCAACCCATGCAGATAGGCCGCACACGCATTTTACCAAAAGAGCAGCGGACCAGCGATCATGCTTTGCAATAACCCTAACCTTTGGTGACCGATCATACACCACTCATGCCTTAGTGGACCCCGGGGCTGACCAGAACCTAATTTCCCCCTCTATTGTCTCTGACTACCAAATCCCTCTCACACCCCTGTGCCAACCTCTTACCGATCGGGCCCTTGATGGAAGTAGACTCTCTCCCATTACCCATCGCACCCCCCCCCCCTCCATTACCCTACAGTTTTCTGACATTCACGTCGAAACGATCATTTTCCTAACTGTCAAAAATGCTCATGCTCGTTGTTCTGGGGCTCCCTTGGTTAAGGCTACATAACCCCCACATTGATTGGGTTAAGAGGAGCATCCTCGATTGGAGCCCCGCCTGCCTCTCCTCATGCCTACACTCAGCTTCTATTAGCTCGACCTTGCCTGCACTATGAGAAGAGATCCCCGATCTAACCAAGGTCCCCGCTGAATACCACGATTTACGACAAGTCTTCAGTAAGTCATGGTCTATCTCTCTACCACCTCACCGCCCCTATGAGGACCTGCTCCTCGCCACCTCTCCTCCCAAGGGATGACTCTACTCCCTCTCTCACCTAGAGAGAGAAGCCATGGAACAGTACATAAATGAGTCACTCGCAGCAGGTATTATCCGTCCATCAACTTCCCCAGCAGAAGCAGGTTTCTTCTTCGTAGAAAGAAAAGACAAGTCCCTCAGACCCTGTATTGATTACAGAGGCTTGAACGATATCACAATAAAGAACCGCTACCCACTCCCGCTGATGTCATCTGCCCTCGAACTTCTGCAGGACGCCTGTCTATTTACCAAGCTCGATTTAAGGAACGCCTATCACCTTGTCAGGATACGGGAGGGAGATGAGTGGAAAACTGCTTTTAACACCCCCACGGGCCATTATGAATATCTGGTAGTCCCATTCGGCTTGACCAATGCACCCGCCGTATTCCAGGCCCTCATCAATGACGTCCTTAGGGATTTTATCAATATTTTTGTCTTCGCTTATCTGGACGATATCCTGATTTTCTCACGATCTGTGAAGGAACACAAGCACCACGTACGGCAGGTCCTACAACGGCTACTAGAAAACAAACTTTACATCAAGGCAGAAAAATGCAAGTTCCACTGTACCTCCACCTCCTTTTTGGGTTACTCCATCTCTCCTGCAGGCATCCAGATGGACCCCACCAAGGTCAAGGCTGTCACTGAATGGCCAGCGCCCTCGTCTAGGCGTGAAATTCAATGATTCCTGGGGTTTGACAACTTTTATTGTTGCTTCATTTAAAGTGACAGCACAGTAGCGGCTCCACTTATGGCTCTCACCTCATCCAAAACCTCATTCCGATGGAACCCACTAGCCGAGGTGGCCTTCAAGAACCTCAAGCATTGCTTCACCACAGCACCCATCCTCATCTTCCCCGAGCCCGCCCTGCAGTTTATCGTGAAGGTAGACGCATCAGAGACTGGAGTAGGAGCTGTCACAGAGATCCCCTGATCCATCCTTGCTCCTTTGTCTCCCGCCGACTCACACCCCCTGAACGAAATTATGGCATTGGAGACCGTGAACTTCTGGCAGTCAAGCTGGCACTTGAGGAATGGAGTCAATGGTTGGAGGGGGCAGAGCAACCTTTCCTCGTTTGGACTGACCACCGAAACCTTGAATACCTAAAGACGGCAAAAAGACTAAACTCACCCCAGGCACGATGGTCGCTATTCTTTTTCCGCTTTCAGTTCACGTTGTCATATCGCTCTGGTTCCAAGAATGCCAAGCCTGATGCTCTTTCCCGACAGTTTTCTACCCCTCGTCCACGCAGAAACAATTCTTCCCCCTACCTGCCTTGTGGCTACTACCCGACTGGATGAGGAGAACCTTGTCCAACAGACTCTCAAGCAAGAACCAGGCTCAAGTGTCCCCCAACAAACTCTTTATTCCTGTCTCAGTGTGGCCTCAAGTGTTGGACTGGGCCCACGGTTCCAGACTGGCTTGCCATCCTGGAGTGGCACGCACCCTTTTCCTCCTACACCACGCTTCTGGTGGCCCACAATGAAGGGGGATTTTTTGTGACTTTGTGACAAGACTTTGTGACATCCTGCGATGTCTGTTCTAGGAACAAAACCACAAACTGACCTCCGGAAGGTCTACTTCAATCCCTCCCCATTCCTCACCGCCCCTGGTCTCACATCTCCATCAACTTTGTCACCGGACTACCACCGGTGAATAACACGAATAACACATGTATCTTGACCATTGTGGATCGTTTCTCCATGTCAGCCCATTTCATCCCACTACCCAAGCTTCCATCTGCCAAGGAAATGGCTGAACTTCTGGTCACTCATGTCTTCCAACTTCACGGGCTTCCAGTTGACATCGTTTCGGACAGGGGCCCCCAGTTCTCAGCCCAGTTCTGGAAGGCATTTTGCAACCTCATCGGTGCCACCCTCAGCCTCTCATCCGAATTTCACCCTCAAACGAACGGCCAAACTGAACGAATGAATCAGGAACTAGAAAAATCCCTGAGGTGCATGACCCATCTTCTTGGTGCTGCTCCATCCCTTGGATCGAGTATGCCCATAACTCGCGCCTGACTTCTTCCACAAGCATGTCTCCCTTCCACTGCTGCCTGGGTTACCAACCACCCCTCTTTTCTGCCCAGGAAGAGAAGGTGGCCGTTCCCTCAGACCTGACCTTTGTCCGCCGCTGCAAGAGGACATGGCAGCGGGCCTGTAATCAGTTGTTGCGCACCGTGAGTACCTTCCAGCGTCATGCTGACCGTCACCGATCATCAGCTCCAAGGCCAAAGGGTTATGCTGTCTACACTTGACCTCCCCCTCAAGACCACCTCAAAAAAGCTCTCTCCAAAGTTCGTTGGCCCCTTCACCATCAATCGCATTATCAACCCATGCTCTGTCCGACTGTTGCTAAATACTGGACTCAGTAGGAGTAAATCAGTGTCATAGGACCCATTCATAAAGCAGGTCACACTTTAGATTTAATATTATCCTTCAGATTAAGTATAAGCAATATAACCGCAATTCCACAGTCTAAAACTCAGATCACTGTCTTGTCTCAATTAAAGTGTGTCATAGTAATAATGTATGCACAGTGCTGCGCTAGTACATTAAACGTACATTTACTAAAATTTATCTAAATTGTTAGTATTCCAAATAGCATGGAAAGGGAGCATCCTGAACTATAGAAAGGCTCTCAGTGCTGCTAGATCATTGTATCTCTCCATTCTTCTAGAAGCTAACAAAAAAAAAAAAATTATATTTAATACCTTAGCTAAATTAACTAGACACAAGACCACTGCAGAAATGTCCACAACAACAACATACAGTAGTGAGAACTTAATAAACTTCAGTAACAAAATCGCAGTTATTAAACCGCTAATTAAGAAACCTGACCTTGATCCTTGTCAGCTGTCAAATTATAGGCCGACATCAAACCTCCCCTTTATCTCTTAGATTCTGGAAAAAGTAGTAGCGCAGCAGCTATGTTCATATAGAAATAGTATAAGTCCGTATAAGTCAGGATTTAGGCCCCATCACAGCACAGAGACAGCACTTGTTAAAGTAGTAAATGACCACCTATTGGCCTCTGATCAAGGTTGCCTCACTATTCTTGTGTTATTTGACCTCAGTGCATCGTTACTCGACACCATTGATCAGTATTCTCCTTCACAGATGAGAAAATGTAGTAGGAATTAAGGGAATGGCCCTCTCCTAGCTCAGTTCCCATTTGACTGATTGTTATCAGTTCGTAGATCTAAATTCTGCATGTTCTCAAGTGGAGTTTGGTGTTCCACAGGGTTCCGTTTTAGGCCCGCTGCTTTTTTATGTTTACATACTTCCTTAGGGTAACATAATTCGTAAGCATGGTAAGCAAGTTTTCATTGTTATGCTGATGACACACAGTTATATGTCTCGGCCAGATGAAAAAAAAAACAGAATACCAAAGTTGAGCAATGTGATTGGATGTTAATCAACTTCCTTCTGTTTAATTCTGATAAGACAGAAGTTCTCATCATAGGACCACAAGCAGCTGTACTGTAACTTTAACTGTAATCGTACTGTAACTTTAAATGGCCTTTCTGTTCCATCAAGTGCAACCATGAAGGACCTCTGTGTGATTATAGATTGACACAAAAATGACACAGCAAGAGTCCTCACTAGAACCAAGAAGATTCTAGCACATCACCCCTATCTTATCCACACTGCATTGGCTCCCTGTGAAATTCCGCATCAATTTTAAAATACGACTATTGACGTATAATGTATTAAATGGTCTCGTGCTGCAGTATCTGAGTGAACTGCTACTGTCTTACGATCTGCCACGCCTACTTCAATCAATGGATGCTGCTGGTCAGTACCGCGTATTATGAGAACTACAGCTTTTTCCTACAAAGCCCCAAGGTTATGGAATAGTTTTCCAATTAATGTTCGGGACTCAGACACAGTCTCACTGTTTATGTCTAGGCTAAAAACCTATTTATTTAGCCAAGCATTTTTGTAAATAGATTTGCCTTAGGTAAAGGAGCAGATCTGGGGGACTCATGGACGTAGAGTATTATGGTGAACTGGTATGTTTAGATGCTGTCCTTCCCACTCTCATTGGTCACTCAGGTTTGCTGACGGTGAAGTGATTGTCGCTTTACATCTCAGGGAGCCCTCATGTCTGTGTTTCCTTCTGGCTCTCCCTTTTAGTTATGCTGTTATAGTTAGTCCTGCCGGAGTCCCTGCTTGCACTCTACTCTACATTACCTTTATACATTGTGTGACTGTCACCATACCAAACTGTTATCTCTCCTTCTCTTCTGCTCTCTTCTCTCTCTCCTTCTCTCTCTTTCACTCAAACTGTCTCTGTCGAGCTATACATGTTGCTCCTGAGCTGCCACTGACCCAGACCCACTCTACCTTCTGGACCTGTCTGGTCTGACTTGTCCAGGTGTCATCGCATAGATGCCCCATGTGGTCTGTCTGGGATGCATGTGGTGACGGGGGTCGGTTCCACTTTTCCACTAAAAGACGGTCCTGGCCTCAGCTGATACTCACAGCTGTTCTCTGAGGACATGTGACTGCAGATAGTTCAGGACTGGAGTTTCCTGCAGTCTACCTGAGCTTCCAATAACGAACTGGAATCCATATTAACTTAAACACATCTCCTGTTATACTGAACTTTCAATCTCACACAGTATGACTGCAGTTCAATCCCTGCTACCCGTTTTCACCCAAATGAGGATGGGTTCCCTGTTGTGTCTGGTTCCGCTCAAGGTTTCTTCCTACTGCCACGTCTGGGAGTTTTTCCTTGCCACTGTCGCCATCATCCTCGGCTTGCTCATCAGGGACAATCTTATAATTTTGATACACATTTACATTTCATACAAACTTAAATAACTCTTTTGAAATTGTAAAGCTGCTTTGCGACAATGTCAATTGTTAAAAGCTCTATACAAATAAAATTGACTAAAGTGACTAAAACTTTGTGGCAGCAAGGTGTCCTGATAAAGGCGAAAGGGATGGCCCTTTCACCATACTAAGAGAAGTTGGTACTCCAATTCTGTGATTTTTACAATATTGTATGTTTACTTACAACTTATTCCAGCCTCCCCCTAAAGGCTGATGAGGCCGAAGAGAGGACAGGATAATGCGGAGAATTTCAATGGCCAATCATTTCAACACTGCAGCTGAGATTGCTTGCCAGTCCAAAGCTTAACAGAGTAAGGATCTGTCTCGTCAAACATTGTCTTGAGACATTTAAGAGAATTTGGACTGAAAGCCCACTCTGCAGTTATGAAACCTCGCATGAGTGAAAAAATCAAAAGGCTAGACTAACATTTGCTGTGAATCATGTTGTGTATACAGAGAAGCACTGGTCCAAAGTTCACTTAATGATGAAAGCAAGTTTAATTTATTTGGGTCCTATGGGAAACACTATGTTTGTCATCAAACTGGTCAAAGACTAAACCCAAAGTGAGTTAAGAAGTCAGCAAAAGGTGAAGGGGGAAGTGTCATGGTTTGGGGGATTTTCTGCAGCAATAGTTGGGCCTCTTATAAACATACATTGCAGAGTGAATGCAAACATTTATCAGACCCTTCTTCGGCATTCGTTCATCACCCAGTCAGTCAGCAATTTTCATGGATGACAATGCCCTGTCACTCAGCAAAACGAGTAAAGCAGTTACATTGGTCATTGAAATAATGAAGTGGCCAGACCTAAGTCCTGATCTAAACCTGAGTCTGGAATCCTTTCCGACAAAGTTATGGCCAAAAAAAAACACTACAGGCCCCGAACTGTGGAAGAAAATGGAAGACCACACTTTCTCCATTCTACAGTCATTGCTGTTCTCTAATTTTGATCATTGTGTTTTCTAAAAAAATATTTTTTGTTGTCGAAGTTATTTGGATATATAATATATATTTGACCATTGGGTCTTATTTTAATCCAATTCCTTATTAGTAACTATTTAATAAATGAAGGGGTGTTAAAAATAACTTTATTAGAGCAGATATATTCTCATCTGAAAAAGCCAAAATCGTAAGGATTTTCAGGCACACCAAGTATTCTTTTATGATTTACAGTTAATAATAACAATCTCTGATTGTTTTACCTCTAATACTCTCCAAGCACTCTTTAATAAAGCAAACATTTAGAGTCGCATTAGAATCTAAGAATGATGAATTAATAATCTCTATGCAGATTCAGCTTTTGTTTAACTTTTGCTCTATAAAAATGTATTTATCGTACAGGGATTAAATGATAATATAAAAAACCCACAGTTTAAGAATAAAGTAAATAAAAAATGCCAATGATGTAGTAACTGTAACTGGAATCATGTAAACAAATCTTTTTTCATTTTTTGGGTCAGCAAAAGAAATAATACTATATACAAAGAAGAAAGTCTCCATATACACCGTGGCAGACTGTTGATGCTTTGGGAATTTTGTAAAGACTCATGAAATCATGAATTCTCCTGAGTACTAAGATACACACGTGGACGTGGATAGGTGTGTGTTAGTTAGCACCCTGACGGAGAAGATAGTAGCATTAGAGGAGCGCATCCAGACTTTAGAGAGGGTTAGAGAGCTCGAGAGCAGCGTTAATCCTGTAGTGGAAAGTCTGGGTGCCACAGGTGGAGATAATCATCCCCCGACTCCGGCAGTAGAGCCCTCACAGCGGGGCGAGTGGGTGACGACTTACTCGTTCAGCCAAAGCTAACGCTAAGGCTAGCCCACCGGAGCACACCTCTTCTGCGCTTCACGTGTCCAACAGGTTCGCTCTCCTCAGTGATGCACCCGCTGAGAAACCTGAAAGAGCTCTGGTTATAGGAGACTCTATACTGAGACATGTGAAATTAGCTCGGCCTTTAGGGGCGGCAGCGGCAGTGGTCAGGTGTATCCTGGGAGCCAGAGCACCGGACATAGCAGGTAATCTTAGGGCTCTAGGTCAGCATAGGTTCTCTAAGATAGTGGTACATGCTGGAGCTAACGATATACGCCTTCGTCAGTCAGAGGTTAGTAAGAGTAACTTTAACATTTAAGAGTAACATTATTATGCTGATCATTCTCTGCTATCCGTTATCACCCAGATGAGGATGAGTTCCCTGTTGAGTCTGGTTCCTCTCAAGGTTTCTTCCTATTACCATCTCAGGGAGTTTTTCCTTGCCACCGTCGCCCTCGGCTTGCTCATCAGGGACAATCTTATCATTTTGATTCATACACATTGCATAAAAACTTACTTCTTTTTATTGTGTAAAGCTGCTTTGCGACAATGTCAATTGTTAAAAGCGCTATATAAATAAAATTGAATTGAATTGAATTGAACTTGTTCAACTGCTCATTGGCAGAAAAATCTAATCAGCTCCAGTAGCTCAATGTATGTAGGCATTTGATTGAGATGATCTGCTATATCTTTAGGGTTTACGCAGAAGATCTGCAACCATCTTAAGGGTTTACAGAGAATGAGTTTAAAAAGAGAAATTACACAATGAGCTGCACGTCTCTAAAAATTACTTGTTGAGGACAGAGGTCAGAGGAAAAGCAGAAGGCCACACTGGGGGCCGATCTTGTCAGGTAAAAACAGAAAAATGAGGCTACAATTCACATGGGCTCTTCAATCAAAATTGGACAACAGAGATGGGCCCCTTAGTACCAATTGACCACTGTTTAAATACCAAAACCTACCTGAGCATTGTTGCAGTATTGTCCATCTCCCTATGACTACAGAATAACACATGTCACAAAGCTAATATAATCTCAAACTGGTTTCTTGAACATCACAGTGAGGTCACTATACTCAAATGGGCTCCACAGTCACCAGATCTCAATCCAATAGAGCACCTTTGGAATGTGGTGGAGTGGGAGATTTACATCATGGATGTGCAGCTTACAGATCTGCAGCAACTGCGTGATGCTATAGTGTCAATATAGCATAAACTCTGTAAGGTATGTTTCCAGCATGTTGTTGGATCTCTGCTATGAAGAATTGAGGCAGCAAAATGGTGTCAAACCCAGTACCCACACAAGGTGTACCTAAACCAGTGCTTTGTCAAGCAGCTTGTGATATATCGCATGGAGCAAAATCTTTTACAAGTGTCCCTAAACTTTGCAGTCATTGTAGTAAAAGATTGATAATACTGTATCAAATACTAATTTTAATTGTATGGATCATTTTATGCTGTTTTGATGGACAATAATGGTGCCAGTAATTCTGGAGGTGACTATGTGAAAAAAACAATGGAGCAGAAAAATAGGTCTGAAAATTTGTACAAGATTAAACATGTTCAACATGTCTCGGTCTGACTTCTTTAGCTTCCTGCCACATGCTTAAACTTCCTTCTGACCATGAATCCAGCCAACAGTAACTCACCACGGTTATCCAAAAAAGAAAGCAAAGGAAAAAGGAAAGAAAGAAGAGCAAAAGCAGATGTTTTAAATATGTATCAAAAGAAAATAGCATGACGACTTCCAACCATGATGGAATGAGAAGAAAAACCAAGATTGTGTTTGTGTAAGAAAGCAATCCATCACTTCACACACTGCACTTAGTGTGAGCAGGTAAAGAGGAGAGAGGTTCTTCACCTTGTGCTCCACACCATTCCACAGCAGTAGAGGGAATTGTGGATGTGACTTACACACACACACACACACACACACACACACACACACACACCGTCACCCCACTGAACTCACAGACACGTGTACATGTACAAAGAGATACAGCTGGGAAATGGATGAAACATGGCGGATGATTTGAGAGATCCATTTGTGGGTTAAATCAAATAGCACTTTTGTGGTTGGAACCATCAAATTGGCAGGTGTCACAAAGGGAAAGTGAACACACACACACACACACACACACACACACACACACACTGTGATAGTTGAAATGCTTGTAATTATGTCCTAAAATGGACACTGGAAAAAAGTAAAAACCTGGGGTGACTTTGTATTTAATCATCATGTTGGAGTTTATTCAATCAGAAATCACGCATGAGCTCGGCTAGCCGCTCTTACCTTACCTCAGAGTGCTATGAAGGATGTGATCGAAAACTGAAGTATGTACTGTATGGTTATATTTACGAATCACTCATTTTGTTATTATTCTTATTCTTTTAGTAAAGGACAAAAATAAACCAAACAGCCGACTTAATGTCAGAATAGGCCTATGGAGCAGTGGTGGCTCAATTGGTTAAGGCTATGGGTTACTGATCGAGCATGAGGGAGGCATCAGGGGTTCAAGCCAAACCCAGCTCCAGCAAGTTACCACTGGTAAGCCCTTGAGCAAGCCCCTTAACCCTATCTGCTCCAGGAATGTTGTATCCTGGCTAACTCTATGCTCTGGCCTCAGGTTCCTAACTGGGATATGTGAAAAAAAAAAATCATTTCACTGTGCTGTAAGGTACATATGACAAATAATAATTATTATTAATTAGACTGATCTATCTGTTCAGCTCTCTAACCTCAGTACACTCTGTTTAAACGGATCACTGTCCAAATTCCACCTTTCACTCTAAAGCCACTATCACACTCCCCATCACACTCTCCACCAGATTTACCATCATACTCTCTCACACTGGCCATTATATTCACCATCACACTCGCCACCCCACTGTTCTTCATAAATCATTCTCTTTCACACTCTATGTTACACTTTTCATGACACTTGCTATTAAACTTGCCGTCACACTCCCCATCATACTCTCCTTCGCACTCTTCATTATACTCTTATCAAACTCACCCTCACATTATCCATCACACACACTATTGCACTTGGAATCATACTCTCCATCGCACCTCTCCATCACATTTCATCACGCTCATCATCAGATCACTAACAAACTGAATCTCTCCTGAAACTCACTGTCGTAATACATGGCATAATTAAGGGTTCTTTGTTTCCTAAAAGGATTCTGGTTTGGAACAATAGGAAAACAGTTGTTTTAGGGTTTTCCATAAATATTTCTGAGAGATTGAAGGACAACCAGAAAACCCTTAATGGATCTAGACTGGGCCTCTTTTCTAAGAGTGTGTTGACCGTTTGTAACCATTTTATACAGGCTTTTATTCTGGCATATGTCTGCATTACAGCACAATAAGCTTTTTATGAGCATTTAGTAACATTTATTGTTTCAACATGACGCATACATATGCTTTTCATAAACCTATATAGTGGCTTTTATTCCAACTCTAAGTTTTGCCTACATATTATCGTTTTTCTTACCATAAAAATTTGACGTCAAACCTTTGTTATGGCTGAGAAAGGAGAAGGTTTGGGCATATGGTTAGCACTCCTACCATGAAAAAAATAATAATTTGGCACAGAAACGCAGACCTGAGAGAGCTTAGACCTTAGACCTCTTAGAGCCTCTTAGAATTCTCTTAGACTTATAACATACACTGCTGAAAGCCAGGAGTCCCTGGAAGCCTCAGGACTCACAATCCTTCTTTCAACCAGGAACAACATTATCATTGGAACATGGATTATAAAGGGTATTTACCAAGTGAGAAATTCTAGACGTGCGCTCTTGGGAATCAGCAAGACAAGACAGATATACTGTAATTGGGATAGAAAAGATTAAGGAGTGGAGAGATATTTGTTCTATTCGGTTTGCGAAGAAGATGATGTCCTACGCACAGAAGGTGCAGAACTTATTCAAAACAACGACGCAGAAGATCTTGATGAACATCTGCCTTGCAAAAGCAAACAACTGTGGAGGATAAGTGTATGGTGAGTTGTATGACGGACTTCAGACCTCAGAACATCCTGGGTGAATACTCATAGAAAGAAGTCACCATCCTTATAGGAGGTTTTAACGGAAAGATCAGAGAGGATTTATATCAGATATAAAGAGTTGAAGGAAACACATTAGTGAAAATGCAGAGAGGTATTTCATCAGATACATTGTCTTCCCCCATATAAGTCTTATCTCCAGTCTTACCCCAGAATCTCCAGACTATTATAGACATATACTAATAGACATACTACAGATAACAAGATAACTTATTTATACATATATTAGTAAGAAATCCAAAATATCACTACAGGGTGAAAGAGTAAAAAGCGGAGCAGATGTAGCATCAAAGCACTACTTGCTCATTGCTTGACCAAAGCTTAAGTTGAAGGAGAAAAGGACCGAAATAACAGGAAGCAGATATATGTACAACATAAGTCAAGTATGAAGTTCTGCAGGGTTTGTTTGAGGACAAGATCAGCACAGACAACCAGTGGCAAAACATTAAAAATAGACTGACATCAACATGTCAAGAAAGGAAATGTCAATGAGAGGAATTAATATCTGCTGAAGCAAAAATGCAAAGTAATGGGGGGGGAAAAAGCAGCAATGGCAAATGGCTGTAGAAGAGTATACACGACATACATTTATAGCCTATCAGAAAAATCAGAAGAAGCAGCAGGCAGTGGAAACATGAAGCAGGTGTACCAGAGCAGTAGAACCAGATAAATCTTAGCAGAAGCACTAAAGAAAGATTTGAATACCAATTGGGGACCAATATTCACACTTGGGACGGATCTGGGAAGAAGAGCAAATGCCATCAAACTGAAAAATGAGCTGTACAACGGGCGCCCAAAGACAGAGGCCTCAGCAAATTGTTCCAACTGCAGATGGCTTAACAACCCTGATCTCCATATGTTAAACAGCATCATCTTGGGCAAGGCTGTAGCTGAACAAAAACTGAGAGAGCACCCACTGTATGCATTGTCTTTACTACTTGTGCTGTATTGGGTCACATGGGACCTAGAGCTAATTCCAGGAAACTTGGGACACAAGTGTAAACACTCACATACCCATACATTATGGCCAGTGTGGGGAGACCAGTTTGCCTACATTGCATGTGTTTGGCCTGTTGGAGGAAAATGTAACCCACCAAGTACAGGGAGAACATGCAATTTCCAGAGATTTCAGCCCACAACCATGGAGGTGCTGGACAGTGCTTGCGCTAAGCCACCATGAGCAATCATAAAAGTGGAATTCTTCATAGTACATTTATTTTGTTTACTATGATGTTGTGCTCAACTGCATGAACAGTTAGACTCTATGGAAGCTTTTGAGAAATTGCCTAAGAAGATTTCCCAATATCCACTGGCCAAACAATACCAGCAATAATGAGGTATCAACAATTACAATCCAAAGAATAAGATGCAGATGGAAAACCAGTGTCACCAAACAAGCATTAACATGAAACCCTTAAGGGAAGAGTTCAAAGTACACCTGTCAAGGGATCTTCAGGCAGACATCAGGAGATGTATCAGATAGAAGAGAAAGCTAATAATTGAGGCCTCTGGAGGCCACTTTGAGCGATCATAAGAGTGTAATTCTTCAGAGCATATCAATTTTGTTTACTATGAGGATGAGCTCAACTGTATGAACAGTGAGATGCTCTGGAAGCCTTTGAGACATGTTCAGACATCCACAAAGCTGGTGAACTTTATCAAGGACAGCTATGCTGGAATGAGCTATAGAGAGATACATGAATGCTAGCTTACCAACTAGTTTAAGATTAAGAGCAGAGGTCAGCTAGTGCAGGACACCAACTGACTCCATACTTGTTCCTGTAACCAGTGACTGGGTAATACGAACGACTGAACAATGATAGAACAGAATCTAATGGGCTTTGTGAACACATCTAGATAATCAAGATGAATTGATTTTTGGTGCATCGTCATGAGAGTGAATGCAACCAATCACATGTAAAGGTGGCAGGTTTGAAGAAATAGAGTCCGTTTCCTTTTTCGGCAGGTAGCATTTCCAAACAGATACTGAGAGGTACAGAGACAGTCAGTGTGAGAATAGACAATGACGTTTTTAGAGCTTAAGAACATCTGGCTCTTTAAAGTGATTTGTCAGCAAACAAAAATAAAACTCCAATGTGACATCAATGCTCCTTCATTGCATTGCAACCAGGAGAATGAGAATGAAGATCACAATAAATACAGAGCAAGCATTTATTAACAACTGCGTAAGAAGATTTCCTAATACCCGCTGGCCAAACAAGATCAGCAATAATGACGAACCAACTATTACCAAATCTAAAGAATAAAATGGAGATGAAAAACCAGTGTTGAACATCACCAGACAAGCATTAACATGAAACCCTCAAGGGAAGAGTCCAAAGAACACCTGGCATGGGATCTCCAGACATACATCAGGAGTGAGAATTTAATAGTGATTTGTGATCGATTGCTTTATTTGTGAGCTTATATGTTTTTTTTTCATATTCAGGTACTAAGGCACTTAAACTACTATACACTGAAAAAAGTTTCCACTCTAGCAAGAGGAGACATCTCCGCTGAGTTTCGAATCATTCCCCATTCCCGACTCAACTCGTCTTGAGTCTTCAGGAATTTTGGCAAAACGTCCAATTTCCAAGCAGTAAAGAATTGTTCATTTTTATGTCATGGAACTTGGAGGGAGTATCTGCAATGTCAGGTGAAGTTCGCATAAAACGCTGCAAAGATATTGTGTACCCTGGAGAGGCTGAAGAACAGAGTACAAATAGTTGAACTATGGATCTCAGAAAATTGCGATGCCTGTTATGCCTTAAAAATGCCAGAGACGAGAAGTTCAGTCCCAAAGCATGCTTGCTTGGATGGACTCACAAAAACACAAATCAGGGCTCTGCTAACACTGGTGATTAGACAACACTTTGGCATGCTCACTAAATCGAAACAAAGCAGGAGAGTGTGGTAGATGTCTCTTTTACACACAACACTCACATACACACATACACACTTTAGTTGCAGATAAATACAAGTCAAGAAATGGCAGAATTCCCAGGCCTCACACATACAAAGAAAGTGTTTCGCCTGGCAATCGGTGTTACCAAGGACTCTGAACAGCCATCAGAGAGAAACGCACACACAATTGAGCGGATGAAGTAAAAAAAAAAAAGAAAAAAGATGCTGATCTTTTACTTGCCTGAGTGCTGGGATTCTGCCTGCTGGAAAGGCCACCAATTCACTGGGTGGAGTGTTAAAGAAAAGTTTGCCAGCCTTATAGATATATAGAGGACATTTACAGTGATACATAAAACACAAAGATGAGGACATGCATATGCAAAAGACTTTTTTTTTTGTTGTCTTTTTAAAGATATTTGATAATGATATAATGATACAGCCGAATGTTCCTGCCAAATTCCCCCATTTTTTCATTTTGACCCATTCTGTAGTGTCAGGTCAGTGTAATGTGAAGTTCCCTGGTATTAGGTTCAGTTAAATGAAAGGCTAAAACTAAAAAAAATGCTCGTCTAGAAGAAGCCAAGAAAAAAGTGACGTTTCAGGCAAACAAATGTGTGTGGTCTGAATTGGTAACTATGTATTTGGGAATGGCTTTTCATGCAGTCACGATGAGGAGACAGTTTTCTTCTTTCTTCTTTTGTACAACCACACAGATTTGAAAAGAAGCAGTTAAGATATAATGAACATGTAGATTGATAGCCAGCACCTTGATAGCCAGATGTGGTTTATTCCCTAGTTATTTAATGATATATTAACTAGATTAAAGGTCTGGAGTTGATCCCATGTGTTGAATTTGCATTTACTAGCTGTTTATGGGAACTTCGAATATGTAGTCCAGAGAGGTATCCATACTATTGAAGGTTGAGAGAGAGAGAAAGAGAGAGAGAGAGAGAGTAAAAACTTTAGTAGAGCCGAACCAACAATTTGGTATGTTCTTGAAAAGCAGAAGTAGACTGATGAGCTCAGCAACACCAGAGGTTCTGGACAACCACCAAAGACAACAATCACACAATCCTTCCAAGTCAAGACCTTAATTAGAAACCATACTTTATCATTTAAAAACTGATCTCTGACCTTGCATTGGTTTTTATTGCTCACATACTATAGAAATTTTGCAACGAATAAATGATTGCGATTATAACATATGTCACGGCGTGGCCAGTGATGGATGTGCACCTAAATCTTTGTCGCTCCTTGCTCACTCCATAGGCTCGCTAGATGTCGTTTCCTCCCATAAAAATCATCGTTAATAGACCGAGGGCTTTTCCCTGCCCCATAAAATCAAGGTAGGCAGTGTAACGCAAGGTCCTGGAGGTCTACAGAGCGGTGTCATGCGGCAGACGCTTAAAATGCGGAAGAGTGGCATGCGAGCGGGATGACGTAACACACTTTAGGAACTAAATAGAGCTATTCCATAGAATGCACTAAGTGCAGCCAAGTACAGCCCCGTTGAGGACAGCCGTAAAAAGACTGCGCGAGCATCTTACTGTTCTTTTATACTGTACATCAGCTTTAATGTTATGGAATGTTTGCTAGATTAGTTAGTTCCTGCTACCTATTTAATTATAACTGTATAAAGTTTAGTTTACATCATGTTACTAAAAGAACAAAACACAAATTGTATGCTCTTTGGTCCTCAAGATGATAAAAAAAAAAAATAATAAAAAAAAAAAAACTCTGTATTAAGCACTGACACTGGAGTTTCCCTTTACTGTTAAATAGATGTCTCTTTACAGAAGACTTCACCATATCAGTGATCGAGGTCCGCTATATAATTCCCTATGAATTTGTTTTTACTACTAAAAAACAAAAAAGAAATCAAACATATTCTGGTGCATAATAGCACCCTAAACTCTATGCACATATTCTGGCTGTTTAATACCTTAATCTGATTGGACGGCAGAACATTTACATTAGAATTTGCTGCTGCCCAGTCAGATTAAAGAATTATACAGCCAGAGCATATTTGGTTGTACTTGAAAATGAACCCTGTGTGCTGAGAGTTGAACTGTGGTACTTTAAAGACAGGATTGCTTTAACGACTGTACCAATTGCTGGCAGTTTGCTGGACTTTAGGGTTTAGGATGCCGGTGGTGTAAGTATAGAGTAGATGTCTCGCTCATTGCTGTGGTCAACCCTGAAGTGGTTTAGGATGAAAAGGTCTGAGAAGAACAACTCAAGATGTATGAGAATGAGAGAGAGAGAGAGAGAGAGAGAGATTACCATTTTTCCCCTACATAGAAAAAGCAGAGAGAAGGTCATTATAGAAATTAAAAGGAATTCTTAGTCTGTTAAGAATAAGCTGATGGGAATGCTGATTTGCAGTAAATTATGGCAACAAAGGGAACATGCTGTTTGAGAGTTGTTGAATAAGAAGCTGAGCTATTCATGACAGCACAGTCTTCTTTCTGACACTCTGGAGGGTCGATCTATGCATAATCCTGAGAGTACTCATGTAAGACCACCAGTTCCTCCCCACCTTTTACTGGCCCTCTCTGTCCTGACAAAGTTTACATCTTAGGATTCCTCAGACATTGCCTAATGCCTTGCTTAACCATGAAAGCGAGAGGAAGTGCGTGGATTTTCGCATGTTATGCAACCAGATATGTGAGGGGGTGGGGTGGAGGGAGCATCTGCTTTTATTGTTATTAGAACGGTTTTTCCAGAAAGGTCTCAACAGAGGAGAATCTTTTCAGGAAGTCCTGCACAAATTGCTGAACCTGGTGAGATGTTTTTACTCAAATTGTGCTTGCAAAAAGAAATGTGCACCTAAAAAAATAAAAGTTAAGAAGGTCCATATTTGGCAGACAATGCCCACACGCACCCACTCCCACGCACAGGGCCTCATTTATCACATTTAATGTTAAACAGTTTTTTATTATTATTATTATTGTACTCAATTGTTGGCCAACCGCTTGCTTTTTGTATCACAGGGCACTGCAACGCTCTTCTGCATACATGACCAAACAAAACACCCACAACTGGCTAGTGCCACTGTGACAGATGAGGAGGGTGTACATTCTCTGTATCTCTCATCCTAGCAAATTTTTACTCTCTTGACTACTACCCAGAAAAGACTGTCGCATCATCATTGTACTATGTTTTGTGCAGAGCAAAAGCAGGGGCTCTGGCAGGACTGGCTATTACTGAGCGAGAGCGACAAGGATACACAGACATGATGCCTCCCTGGCATGTACTGTAAGTGATCTAGCTACTTCACTGTCAACAAACTGAGTGAGCTCACACAGTGAGAGTGAGGAAAGCCAGCATCCAACATAAACATGTGTGCATATACACACATGGACAAAATTGTTGGCACCCTTCGGTCAATGAAAAAAAAACTCACAATGGTCACAGAAATAACTTTAATCTGACAAAAGTAACAACAAATAAGAATTCTATGAATGTTAACCAATGAAAGTCAGACATTGCTTTTCAACCATGCTTCAACGGATTTATATTTAAAAAAATGACCTCATGGAACAGGCCTGGACAAAAATGATGGCACCCCTAACTTAATAGTTTGTTGCACAACCTTTTGAGGCAATCACTGCAATCAAACGATTCCTGTAACTGTCACTGAGACTTCTGCGCCTCTCTGCAGGTATTTTGGCCCACTCCTCATGAGCAAGATGCTCCAGTTGTTTCCGGTTTGAAGGGTGCCTTTTCCAGACAGCATGTTTCAGCTCCTTCCAAAGATGCTCAATAGGATTGAGGTCAGGGCTCATAGAAGGCCACTTTAGAATAGTCCAATGTTTTCCTCTTAGCCATTCTTGGGTGTTTTTAGCTGTGTTTTGGGTCATTGTCCTGTTGCAAGACCCATGACCTGCGACTGAGACCCAGCTTTCTGACACTGGCCAGCACATTTCTCTCTAGAATCCTTTGATAGTCTTGAGATTTCATTGTACCCTGCACAGATTCAAGACACCCTGTGCCAGATGCAGCAAAGCAGCCCAAGAACATAACAGAGCCTCCTCCATGTTTTCACAGCATCTTGAAATGCTTCATTTTTCCATCTGTGAACATAGAGCTGATGTGCCTTGGCAAAAAGTTCCATTTTTGTCTCATCTGTCCATACGACATTCTCCCAGAAGCTTTGTGGCTTGTCAACATGTAGTTTGGCATATTCCAGTCTGGCTTTTTTCTGATTTGTTTTCAACAATGGTGTCCTCCTTGGTCGTCTCCCATGTAGTCCACTTTGGCTCAAACAACGACGGATGGTGCGTTTTGACACTGATGTTCCTTGAGCATGAAGTTCACCTTGGATCTCTTTAGAAGTCTTTCTGGGCTCTTTTGTTACCATTGGGATTATCCGTCTCTTTGATTTGTCATGAATTTTCCTCGTGCGGCCACGTCCAGGGAGGTTGGCTACAGTCCCATGGATCTTAAATTTCTGAATAATATGTGCAACTGTAGTCACAGGAACATCTAGCTGCTTGGAAATGGTCTTATAGCCTTTACCTTTAACATGCTTGTCTATAATTTTCTTTCGAATCTCCTGAGACAACTCTTTCCTTCGCTTCCTCTGGTCCATGTTGAGTGTGGTACATACCATGTCACCAAACAACACAGTGACGACCTGGAGCCCTATATATAGGCCCACTGACTGATTACAAGATTGTAGACACCTGTGATGCTAATTAGTAGACACACCTTGAATTAACATGTCCCTTTGGTCACATTATTTTCAGTATTTTCTAGGGGTACCATCATTTTTGTCCAGGCCTGTTCCATGAGTTTATTATTTTTTTTATAATTCTGTTGAAGCATGGTTGAAAAGCAATGTCTGACTTTCATTGGTTAACATTCATAGATTTTTTTTTATTATCACTTTTGTCAGATTAAAGTTATTTCTGTGACCATTGTGAGTTTTTCTTTCATTGACCGAAGGTGGTACCTATAATTTTGTCCATGTGTGTAGGTCTCCCAGCTTTACTTCTTTAGTTAAGGGAAAGCAGTTCACAAAAGGCTTGACATTCTCTAAATGAAAGAATTAATCTAAATGGTCTTCTACAAGTGTGGAAGGTTTTAAGAAAAAATATCTGTTTCCCTTCAATATACTTCATTATGTAAGGTATTAACAGATAGCCTGCTCCTTTTAGTGCTTTACAGGACAATAGTAGTATTTTATAAACAATGCAAAATTCAACTGGGAGCCAATGAACCGTAAATAGAATAAGAGTCATATGCATATATTTTCCTGTTCTAGTAAAGATAAAGAAGGTAGATAAAACATCCGCAATGCTCTGAGATCTCACACCACCACCTATAACGTGGGACTTGTGGCGGGTGACATGCACTTGTACAAGGCTGTGTCATACAACATTCGCAAAGCGGTGGAGAAGACAAAGCAGTGCTACAGGGGTAAACTAGAGCCACAGCTCCGACAGAGAGCCTGAGGACAATAACGCACTATAAAGCACCAACATTTGGTATGACAAACGCAAACTTGTCTCTGGCAGATGAGCTGAACACCTTCTATGATTGCTTTGATGCCAACAATGCTAATGCTAGCAGTGCTAATGGCTGCAGACTGTAAAAGAATGCCAACACCAGAAACGCGTTCATTTTCTCCGAGCATGATGTGAAGAGAGCCTTCAGGAGGGTGAACCCCAGGAAAGTAGCAAGACCAGACGGCATCCCAGGTCGTGTCCTCCGAGTCGGAATCATAGGAGAATTTGCAGGAGGAACGTTGTGTGCTAACTATTTAGCAAAAATGTTTTGTTTTGTTTTGTAAGTAGAGAGAACTGAGATTGTGTATAAGGAAAGATTTTGCATAGGAAGATTCACTAATATAAATCGATTGTACGATTAGTAATGATTTACTTACATTTTACATTGAAGTTTGTATGACTTTCAATTCCATTTACACCTGCATTTTAATGCATCTTCTGAAACTCAGTATTCAAATTAATGATTAAGATGAATGATTCCTGCATTAGAGGAAAAAAATCAATGCAATGCATGCCTGCTTAGTAGACACTAGTTCTTGGTTCATACGTAATTTTGTCATTTTTAGCATTTTGTGAGATTCAACTTTGGGTTTTGTGGCCGTGACTAACATAACTCAGCTGTGCCTGTGAACTCACCTAGCATTTCATGGCTGATTGGAATTTATGACCATACACCTGTACGAAGAAAATGCGTTCTACAGAAGCTTTTGTAAATCCATCAGGTTTTTGTTTTATTATTTGGTTTGGCTTGCAAAAAACATTTACACACAATTTTATAAAAGGATGATAAACGAGGAGCATTAAATAAGAGCCCCAGACGTACTTCATCGTCATGATACTTGTGCAAAGACATACTTTCCAGTCTGATTAGTATGTATTCAGGGAAATCTGATTTGCCTCCAAAGAAAACTTGCCTATAATCTTACACACACTTTCGTTTCTTTCAGCACAAAGAAACACAACAAAACCTTGTCTCCACTTTGCAAAAAATTCCTTGACATCGTTGGCATTCATTTTGCTTTTAGAGTCCCTCCGACATTTCTCTGGAGATCTTATATTATTAAAAAAAACAAACATTTTATTTCATTCTGGAAAATGTAACCAGCGAGTGCTTTGTTGGTGTACTGTATGTCAGTTCACCTCGCTTTAGATTTTTTTTTTTTTTTAGTATTGTTGCCTTTTGTGAATCTCGCAGGCGGCGTGGTTAAGATGGCACTCGTTATGCTGTTGATTCAGCTGAGTGCAATTAACTAGTGGTGAGAAGGTTGCCAGATCTGCATATATATAAAAAGACAAGTGGCTGGATAAATCAAGTACATCATTAAAACCAGGGCATTGCCAAAATTCTAAACCTGAGCATGCAAATGATTCTTTATTGTTAAACCACTGACACGAATAAGAAAAATAGATTAAGCAACAGACTTAGGATCTGTTCCCATCTCTTGGTTCGCGTAAAATACATTATGATTAGTCATCATTATCAGATAACGCTAGCAAAGCAGATTTCGTTCATTTACATTTTTCCATCGAATCACATCAGAGTTGGTTTGGAAGTGTACTGAAACCCCCCTTTGCAATTGGTCTCGATTTGCTTGTTTACTGTATACCGAGGTTCGGTTTACAGTGTTCACACTTGTAATCAAATCGAAACCAAACTTATCCAATTTCAACACAACCTAAATTAAACCTAGGGTCAGTTTCCATTTACATTCATGGAAGAAAACAAATAGGAAATGCTAATGAATTTGAGGATTACACATTAGCACAGGTTTCTTAATAATTAAAGAAGCTTTTTAAGTCATTGGTACAGTAGCGGTACTCTACCACCCTGAAATCTTTGCACACACATGCTACATGATGGACTGTGTACGGGATATGCGGGATATATTTCTGCCTCGATCGGCTATGGGTCCACTAAGACAGTGAACAGGAGAAATCCTTTACCAAAGATGATTAAGAATGATTAAATGGCCTCCGAGTGGCGCAGTGGGTAAAGCGCTCGCCCTATCATCCGGAGATCGCTAGTTCGATTCCCGGGTGGTGCTGTAACCTCTCGCAGCCGGAGGTCTAGAGAGAGCTGATTGGCTCTCTAGCTCTCTCAGAGGGGAGGGATGAGAGGTACATAGTGCGCCGACATTAATCACGACTCTACGGCCAATCAGGGGCGTCTGTGAGCTCGCGCGGCGGAGGGAGCGGATAGCGCTGTCCTCCGAGTGTGTTACGCCGCCCCCAACGGTGCGCGAGCGAGCAGTTCGAAAAGATGCGGTCGTGGTTGGTGGCGTCACGTGGTTCGGAGGAAACACGTGATAGTCTTCGGCCCTCCCGGCTGAGTGGTAGTAGTAGCCTTAATGTGGGAGCCCCCTAGTGACGGGGAGGAATTGGACACGACTAAATTAGGGAGAAAATTGGGGAAAAACAACAACAAAAAAAGAATGATAATGATGATTTCTTCCAGAGACTCTACCATATAGTCCTTATGTGTCGATTTGAACGGCAGTGGGAGAATAATTCAGTAATCATTTAGTAGGCTAGCAACACAACACAGCCGAACAGGAAAGAGGAACTAAACAGACACAAAACAGAGTACAACAAAAACACAACAAGAGCACACAAGTAGTAGTAGTACGTAGTTATTTGTGAAATACACTGCACGGGTGTTCAGCCAAGTGCGATACCAAACAGCAGGGAGCGAAACTGCTCAAATAGAACTGTGAGTGGTATAGGGAACACCATTTTTTCGCAAGCACTCCAATGCCTCTTAATAATTTGTGTGTATATGTGTGTGTGTGTGTGTGTGTGTGTGTGTGTGTGTGTGTGTGTGTTTTGTGGGACTGTCAAATTAACACTAAGATTGTTTTCCAGCATCTTGTGTTTCAGGTCTATATTAATTTCCTTCGGTCTTGTGTATCTCATTAGACTTAGGTGTGTCTTGTAAGATTACTTAAGTTTTTTTTTTTTTTTTTTTCGGGCAATATTCGACTGGTAATCTTCGGTTTTTCATCATTCCAACTGGATCACGACTGTTTCAAAGCAACCAACAGCGTCTCTGGCTACAGGCTATTAAGCATAGCAACTGGACTGAGGAGTAGATAAAAAAAAAATCTGTTTGCAGCAGCCATTATATATCAGTTATTGCTTCTATCTACTTCTTGATTAGGAAGTACTTCTGATTTCAAGACACAGAAGTCTGAGTATTTGACTGTACGTCTCCACAGATAATGTAGTCATTAGCATTTAGTGACTTGTATGCTCGTAGCTTCTTACTGGGAAACATGCTAGGTTTTCAGTTGAATAAGTCTATATTGCATAGCGGGCTACTGAATATATATAAAGAATAGCATCTTCTACCCACTCAGTAACAGCACAGATCTGGAAGTCGGTTGCAGTTTGTCAGTAAGCTTATTTAAGTAGCGTGGGTCCATGTTTCTGTTGCCAAAATGCCTGTGCAAGTAACTAATGTCATTACTGATTACAAACTATAAAGAGGTCTATAACCGGTAAACTGTTTTATAGCAAAGTGAGACAAACACCACTTTTTGGACTTTCGCTTATTGTCAGCAACTGAATGTTTATGTTGAAAACTGCTAAATTTGGTTCTTTTAGAACTTTTCGGCAGCCGTGATTCACTATAGTATTTCGGAAAGAAAATTGAGCGGACAGATAATGAGTCTGATTTACTGCACGTTGCAAAATCACGCATAGTTCACTTTGACAAAAAAAAAAAAAAAAAAAAAAACTTTGGTATTTGTCCTTTTTTGATGTTGAGAAAAAACAGTGTTTCAAACAACCCTTGACAAGACAAATTTGAAACAAACTGTTGAAAGACAGGATGTGACTAAGCAGTTTAAAAGGCCAAGAGTGGCAGATTTGCAGGGCTGGGATCTGAACCTGGGATCTGAAAATGGGTTCTGATTCATCTTCTGTTCTCCCTCTAGATCTGGTCTCTTGGAAAGGTCACATCATCGCATGGGTTTTCTTACCATTGTTATGCAGATGACACACAATTGATTCTCTCACTTCCTCCCTCAGACACTCAGGTTTCCACCCGGATCTCAGCGTTTCTGGCAGACATCTCATCCTGGATGGCAGCGCATCAACTGAAGCTCAATCTGAGTAAAAAACGAACTGCTGTGACTCATCCCCAGGTCAAGACCTTGTGATATCCCTGGACAACAATCAGATCACTCCTTCAGCCAACGTGGACAATCATCTGTCGTTTCCCCCATACATCGCTAACCTTACTCGTGCTTGCAGATTTCTTGTTTGTAATATCAGAAGAATCTTTCTTCACAGGCTACTCAGGTGCTTGTTCAGTCCCTTTTTATTTCAAGACCGGACTACTGCAACTCACTTCCGGCAGGTCTGCCTCTGTCCATGATTCGTCCTCTGCAACTGATTCAGAACGCAGCAGCGTGTTTCATTTTCAACTTTCCCAAGTTCTCCCACACCACACCACTCCTCTGCTCCCTGCACTTGCTTCCTGTAGCTGCCTGCGTCAAATTCAACCCCGATGCTTGCCTACAAATCTAAAAATGGCCCAGCACCCACTTAGTCTTTGACGATCTTTAAACGACGACTCAAGACGTATCTGTTTCTCCATTACGTGGACTAATCCATCCCTCCCTCACCCAGAAAAAAAAAAACCTCTTCCAAGTTGTGTTTGACTGATGCCACTTAGTTGGTAACCTAGTAACCCAGTGTAAGTATGTATCCAGTGATGTAAACTTCAAAGCACTTTTTTGTAAGTCGCTCTGGATAAGAGCGTCTGCCAAATGCCTAAATGTAAACGTAAACCTCTTTAAAACCTTCTGCTCAGTCAAATGTTCCACTGACCCAACACTCACAAATGACAAGTTATTGATCATGAACATAAATGACTTCAAAAGACGTTTTGGGAGTTTCACTCACACAGGTCTGCCTTAACTATAGTGTTTTAAAAGGATCATTGACTTAAATGACACCTGCGTTTCTATGACTGGGGAAGAGAGAGTTAACGACGTTGAAAATGGTGATGGGAATCTCACGTTTCGAGGCCTTGATGCTGACTGTCACGAAGAACAGTGAGAAAGATCACATCCATACTGTTATTTATTGTATGCAGTTGCCATCCAAGAGTCCTTACTGTATATCACACCTAAATATGAACACACGGCAACATCAAAATGTCCAGAAATTAACCACCAGAGTCGCCTGAACCGTATAACAGAGAAACTCAGAGGAGGACGAGAGCATAAGAGACTAAACAAGTGGAGCATGTCATCAACCATAATCTTGTTATTATGAGATTTTTCCATCATTGTTTGGTTAGAGAGAGAATCACATGTGGTTATGTGGCATAGACAAAAAAAAAAAAAAAAAAAAACAGACACTGTACGTTTTAGCATTTGGGTTTAAAAGACCTAATTGTTGGAAGGAAAACATAAATATACAAAAAAAAAAAAAAAAAATATATATATATATATATATATATATATATATATATATATATAAACAGAACTTTTTATATAGTTATTGTTGCAGTTTGTGAGGGGAAATGAAATGATTTCATTGGATTGTAACAAAATTTGTACCAGGCTAGTAAGGACCTTACTCTGATCGACCATAACATTAAAAGCAATGAAACGTGAAGTCAATATCTCCTGTCAAGAGGTGGGACATACTGTACTAAGCAGCAAATAAACAATCTGTTCTCAAAGTTGATGTGTTATAAAGTATATAGGTATCAGAGAGACTTAAACAAGCAACAATGTTATGGCTAAAAGCCGAGTTAGAGCATCTTCAAAACGGGTCTTCTAGGGTGTTTCGGGCATGCAGTGGTAGTACTGTATATACCAAATTAGTCTGAGCAAGGACAGCTGGTGAACTGCTAGCAGGGTCATCGGTATCCAGGGATCATTAATAAACATTTGAAGTAAAGGCTAGTCTGTCTGGGCCAATCCCACAGACGAGCTATTGTAACACAGTTTGCTGAAGAAATGATTTCTGTGTATGGTAGAAAGGTGTGAGAACCCACAGCACATCACAGCTTGCTGTGCATAAGGCTGCATAGCCAGAGAATGGTCAGAGTGTCCACGCTGACCCCATCCACTGCCGAAAGCTCCTACAAGGGGCAAGTAATCATCAGAACTAGAGCATGGAGACAGGAGAAGTACGTGGCCTGGTTTAATGGACCATGGTTCTTTTACATCAAGTTGACAATTGGGTGCATGTGAGTTGCTTTGATGGCTCCAGGATGCACTATGGGAAGAGGGCATGCTGGTGAAGACAGTTTGATGTTCTGTTGAAAAACCCTGGATCATTCGTGTGGATGTCACTCCCATATATGCCGAAAATGCTGCAGCTGCTGCACTATGCAATCATTTAGGAATGGTTTGAGAATGAGTTCAAGTTGCCTCCAAATTCCCCAAATCTCAGTCTGATCGAGCATCTGTGGGAGGTGCAGGACAAAAAAAGTATGATCCATGAAGGTCCCACTTTGCACCTTACAGGATTTGGTGCCAGAAACCACAGCGCACCTTCAAAGAGCTTCAAAGCCAGAGTTGTTTTGGTGACACAAGAGGTGCACAGTATACAGTAGACAGGTGATTTTTATCTTTACTTATGGCTGATTTGTGTATATACTGTAGGTGGCACTTGCTCTATCTATAAGTGGTGATTTAACTGAGCGGGTGACTATTTGTTATCCATAAGTTTTTTTTCTATTCCTCCGATATTAAATGCCTAAAAACTGTAACATAAAAACTTACAGTAATTTATTACATCTATTCAAGATCATGTGATACGTATACATCTGTTTACAGTTACATTTAATGTTGTGGAACATCGAGAAAACAAGTTGGTTCCTGTATGTGGTTAAAGAAAACATTGATGTTTGATTGATTGAACTACAAATTACAAATTTGACATGAAAAAAAAAAAAACAAAACAAAAAAAAAACAATAAAATCTGTAAAAATAAAATTGTCATCTGGTATGCTTGTGTTATGAAAACTCTGGTCTGTTTTGTATTATTAAAGTTTCTGCATGAAATGTGGCTCATGTGTACTGCGCTTTCGTATTTGGTGCATTTTCATTTCAAAGGGGTTTTTCAGAAGACTAGTACTTCCTAAAACATTGATATTGCACAGATGTCCGTTAAAACTGGACTCACATACACACATGCATGCGGATGCCGAAACTGTACTGGGTGTTTTGTGATAAATTGGCTGCAGTGTTTAAACAAAAATGACCGAAGTGGATTTTATTTCCCTTTAGATTTTTTTTTCTTTTGCCATGCTTATGCAGTCAAACAAATAAGCAATTAAATAACTTACCAGTTTTCTTGTGCTCGGTTCTGGTAACGAGGTATAACTGTGTTTTTTTTTTTTTTTTTAGTTCAGAACACTCAAGCAAAGGCGAAGCACTGTTGGCAGCACTGTATGGGGAGAACAATAAATTAAAACCAGACTGAACCAAACACTCCAATTAGTTAGATATGAAAAAAAGTTTCCTCTATGACATGGACTGCTTTTCATGAATGTAACAATTTCTAATATAAACTGAAATACAGATATTTTCCTTTTTCAAAAAGACAAGAAATTCTATGCCTGGGAGCACTTGATTAAGACGAGTCTTGTCACATTTTAGTTAAAAAAAAAAAACAACAACAAAAAAAAAACCATCTCATTTTCATTGAAGCCCTATCACATTGTAGCCTAGAGAGCTTATTGCACAAACGGGACATTAAAAGTTATAGATGGACAACAAAGTCCAGCTTGCAGGCATAATAACTGCTCACATGCCGATGATGGGTAAAGGATATGAAGAATAGAAAATCCACTCCGCACACTTCCTGTTCAGGAAGCCATGGTATGCTGGGTATGGAAAAAGGCAGAATGGAAACCCTTGGCATGGATGTTGAAAACCTTGAACCCATTAAACCTTGTGTTCTGGTTGGTACTTGGTGAAAGATGTACTGTTCATACTGTAGGTCTGATTCACACCATGAATCCTAAAAAAAAAAAAAACACACATTTTTCCCGGAAACAGCAAAGCGCACCAAAACCTCATGTGTCTGAAAAGTTACAGTCTTAACTTCAACGTCTGTGACAAAGCTCTGTCACTGGAGACTCCTTGCATAAATGTTAATTAAACTCTTCTTCTTAGTGAAAACACACATTTTATATGCACGGCGCTACAGAATTAAGTTGTTGGTATAGACATAATAACTAATCGGAATCAAGATTTTCCAACAGCACTGTGGTATAAAATACAGTTTAGATCGATCGACTATGAAATATAGAGTATAGGAATGTACACTATAAGGAATGAACTGTGTCGTTAATAGAGGGAGGAATGTAAGTCTGAAGGAGTCAATAAAGCAGAGGATTCAGTTTGCACATATGGTTTATATTGAGCTTTATTAATACGCCACACATTTCTGTGCCAGGCCACACACATAGAGATTTGTCGCAATGTTACTGGATATTTTGTGACTAAGAATTTTCTTTCACTTTGTTCCTGACATATTGGATTTTTTTTTTTTGTCCTTACTGCTTTGTGAGATTGTGACTCACCAGGACTCGGAAATGTAATAGATCAGAGACGGGGGACGACTTTGGCGGACTAAAGACTTGGAGGATGTAACAGAGAGATAACCAGGATGTCCCAAAAGTCTCCATACATAGGGGAAATTACTGCATAAGTGTTAATTTCCCCTATGTGTGGAGACTTTTGGGACACTTTGCAATTTATCTTGAGTCTTTCATGCTGTGAAAAGAGGCAGGACACAAGGGTGTTAACTCAGCGTGTGTGGCCAAGACTCATCATCATCATCATCATCATCATGTCATCATCATGGACCATGGCGTGGGTCAATGTACAAGCTGGCTGCTACAAGCTAATGCGATCAATGATCAGAAAATTTAAAAAGAGGCACAGATGAACCCAGTGTGAACAGAATGAAGCCTGACTTCTCAGCAAACAGAAAGAACAGAGAAGATGTAAATCGACAAACTCATTAAAGGTTAAGAGTGAATAGACAAGCACAGTCAGTTACAGTGACAAGATAGCGGTTGAGACAGGAGCGATCGAAACACGTGTTGAAATAATGAAAGCATATTAATGATAAGCACAATCAGCTTGCAAGCAGGAATCCATAACAGTAGCACAGCCACAGATTCCATTTTTACATCACGTTTCTCTTGGCAGCAATTGGTAACATGTTGGTTGTTGATTTGATCTCATCTCTAGTTTGCATTTCATCATCTTACCTAATTGTGTTGTGTATCAGTCAAGCACAACCTCGGGTTCTGAAAAATGCGTCCAACATGGAAGTTCCAAAATGTGCAGTTCCTCGAATGACCATTAGGCGACCTGCCTCTAAAAGTAAGTCAATCCCCATAGAGTCCCATGTTAAAATGTCCAAAAGAAATAAAGATGTTTACAGGCTCCTAGTTATGATCTCCATAGCTAGATTTCCCATTTATTTCACATACTGTAACTTGTCAGTTAAGTTTTTATTAGGCCCTAAATATTTGCATAATTAGGGGCATGGCTGATTTGAGTGCCATCTCATCATGGATGGTTGGGGGAGCTGTCTAGTTTTTAGGCCGTCTATGGTTAAACATGAGTCATGTAAGGTCAGCTGTTCTTGCAAGAACAGTATTGTCAAGTGCATTTACAAAACCCAAAGCAAGGAAAGCGAGACCAAACCCTAGCCATAGCGCCATTATGAAGACTTAACAGAGCATAAGTAGCAGACCCATCTCAAGATCAACTGTTCAAAGGAGATTATTTTGGAGGCCTTGAGTGTTGTTTTACGTTTAATGTAGTAAGAAATAAAATCAGGAACAGCCATGGTGTGAAAAAGGTGAGTCCAGACCTTTGATGAGTAGTGCATACTGTACAAGACAGTCAGCAGATGGATGATTCAGTATATTCAGCTAAGTGCCACATGGCTCTCAATGCCATCCAGACTGCCAGAAATGAAATGTGTTTTACTGTCTAATGGCACAAGGATGAAAAAAATAATAATAATAAAGTCAACTTCACATCTTTGTGTCTGGAACATTGTGTTACTGAAAGTGCTCAGCTACTGTATCCACTGAGGCACAGTTTACCAAGAGTCCTTTATTTTGCCAGACTGTGAATATTTGGCTAGCTAAGATTTTTGGACACAATGTGAAAATTGTAATATGGGAATACGAAGTGCAGTAATGATTTGACCAGGGTTACAGAGTTCATCATGAACCTATCTGGTCTATTTGGCTCTTTTTTAACTTAAAATGAAACCATAGTGTCGGAGTATTTTTTTTAAAAATCTGTTATAAAAGGTGAATTCGTTCCACTACATTATACCTTCATGCAGAGGTGCTGTAAGAGGTGTGTGTGGGGGGTGGGGGTGGGTGGTTTCAGTGACCTGGTTGCCACGTGACATATTGTTTAGGTTAATGTCATTTATGATTGAATGAACAATGTTCCTTAAGAGGCTGAGTGTAAATTAGAGCAAATGGCCAAATTGACTTAAAACAAATTGTCTCTAACTTGTTGGAAATTGTGGTTACGCTGAGTACAAGAACGCAAACCATTTCTTAATGTATCAGGAGTGATGTTCCATGCCGAGATGATGTTGGGTTATAATTTAGTTTTTTTTTTTTCTGAGGTCGTGTATGCAACGTTCTTGTATATGCAATTTGTCAAAGTAAATTTCTTTTTTTTTTTTTCAACAAAAACAACGTTGTCCAAACAGTGGATGTCATCGCAACTATATTACACTGCTTACTCAACATCAGTGTTCCTGCTTGGAAGTGGATTTGCATGTCATTACTGTTCTGTATTTGCCATTTTAAATACTTTTATCATCTATCACAGCTTCCTAAAGTAACATTGCGACAAATCTCTATGTGTGTGGCCTGGCACAGAAATGTGTGGCGTATTAATAAAGCTCAATATAAACCATATGTGCAAACTGAATCCTCTGCTTTATTGACTCCTTCAGACTTACATTCCTCCCTCTATTAACGACACAGTTCATTCCTTATAGTGTACATTCCTATACTCTATATTTCATAGTCGATCGATCTAAACTGTATTTTATACCACAGTGCTGTTGGAAAATCTTGATTCTGATTAGTTATTATGTCTATACCAACAACTTAATTATGTAGCGCCGTGCATATAAAATGTGTGTTTTCACTAAGAAGAAGAGTTTAATTAGCATTTATGCAAGGAGTCTCCAGTCCCATTACCTTTAGGAAAGCAAAAAAATGACAGAAACGGAGGAAGAAAAAATGTATGTTCATCGCAGCTGTTAGATAAGTTCTAAGCAGAATTAATTTATTTACATTCCAGTGCAACCTATTCTTGAAATCATTGGGGAAAAAAATGCTTAGAGAAAGAGAATGATGCATCAAATCAAGTTCATGGAAGACGTTGTTAAAATCCCTGTTTGCTGATCCTACCCTGAGCATGGGGCAGCAAAATACTTGTCCCAGTGGACCTTTATTATGGCGGCATACACCTTATACTACACACACCTTTAGAGCTCTAGTGGAGTTCATGCGTCTATGTGTCAGAGCTGTTTTGACAAAGAAAAAAGGGAACTTACTCAATATTAGGTGGGAGTAATTAAGCTTTGGGTGGTACAGTGGCTCAGTGGTTAGCACTCCCACCTGTCAGTGTGTTAGCAACTGTCAGCACCTCCAGGTTCAGAGCTCGATTCCCATGTGGGGTCTGTGTGCATGGATTTTACATGTTCTCCCCATGGTTGGCTGGACTCCCTCTGGGTTCTACGGTTTCCTACAGTACCACAGTCCAAAGACATGCAGATTAGGCTAATTGATGTTCCCCGTTGTTGTGTGAATGTTGACTAGAGGTCCTACCACAGTCGTTGAAGATGAGATTAAATACAATGGTCACCATTTGCCTCCAACATCCCTAGTTGGACTACATGCGATGGATTGGAAGCCCGTCCAGGGTGTACACAGCCTTGTGCCCTGATTCTACTGGTATCGACTCCAGACCCTGTGTAAATGCTGTAAGTGGTATAATGAATGAACAAAAGGTCACTCAAGTAATAAGTAATAATTTAATGCTTCTGCACAAGGACCTTGTGAGCATAAACATTTTTTGTTAAGCCATTTTATCTAAACTTCCCTAAATTTTTCAGGATTTTTTTTATTTCATATTATTTGTATTATTATTATTATTATTATTATCTCACGTTCCACTGTGACCTTCAAACCCAAACGTTTTCACAGAGATGGTTTTCTTGTACCATTAATCACATAGATACTTTTATTTTGTCATAGTTGTTTATCAGGCTGCTGCTGTGAGAGGTAAACCTCATCCATGTGTGCTCACTGGAACACCAGAAGGCCAGATGTACTGTAGATGCAGTTGTATTCAAGTGAGGGATGCTACCCTGACAAGACTGGGACTGATAAGATAAAAACAGTAACTTCTTTTCATTATAGTCATGCTTTAGCCACTCTCTCTCGCTCTCTCTCTCTCTCTCTCTCTCTCTCCCATTGACACATTCCCTGATTTTTAGACTTTCTTTCTCTGTGCTTTAACAGGTGGTGACAAAGAAAAAAAAATGCATTTGGCTTTTGCAGCAGGTCATTTCATAAACGCTCTGATGGATCTAACAGATCTAAACCTGACCACAGCTTCATGAAGCCTAGTCAATGAAAAGCATGCCTGTACTTCTGGCCTCACAGGAAGATTTGAGGCATTTAAGTGCAAAAAATGATAAGAATTCTGGTAACATTTATCTACAGTTGTCTTTCCTTGGATATTATTAAACCTGCTATTTCAATGTGAACATGTTAGCCACTTTAGCCAGTCAGATATATACAGAGGAACCTTGGATTACGAGCATAATTCGTTCAAGAAGCAGGCTCATATTCCAAAATACTCGTAAACCAAATCAAATCTTCCCATAAGAAATAATGAAAACTTAAATAATTTGTTCCACAGCCCAAATAAATAAATACAGAAAAATAATTAATACAATATATAAAGTAAAAATAAAACAAATTAACGTGCACTTTACCTTTTAAAAAAGTCCTTTGTGCGCTGTGTATGTGTGTGTGTGTGTGTGTGTGTGTGTGTGTGTGTGTGTGTGTGTGTGTGTGTGTGTGTGAATTAGCCCCTTCCCTCACCTTGTCTTACACAGTAAAACTCCTCCTCCTTCCCCCCACCTCGCTTTTTAAGTTTCACAACAAACGCACACACAATGGAAACACTGTTTTAACAGGAAAAAAATGTATCTCCCTAATGCCACTCGCGTGAGCGCAGACTAACGGAATCACTGCTTTAAAGTAAAAAAAAACAAAAAACAAATGAACCAGCACCTTTCCTTTGAAAAGAATCATGACAGAGCAGAGTTTCTGTGTAGAGCAGAGTGTGTGTGTGTCTGAAGCCAGGGAGAGGGGGTGTAAAGGCGAGAGTGTGTGTGTGTGTGTGTGTGTGTGTGTGTGTGTGTGTGTGTGTGTGTGTGTGTGTGTGTGTGTGTGTCGGTGTCAAAAAACTCAGCACTCGTAAACCAAGACGTACTCGTTTTTAAGTCAAAATGTATAAAAAAATCTTTGCTCGTCTTGCGGAACACTCGTAAACCGAGTTACTCGCAATCCGAGGTTCCACTATGCACAAACTTTCAGTCATCAGTGTATTTCCATTGTGGGTTTCATTTTGCTAATTGTTTTTCATAAACAATTACACTGATGACTGAAAGTTTGTGCACCCTTTTAAAAAATATATTTTTTTGCACAAATGTGACCTAAAGCATCAAGTCATGTCCATAAATGTCCTAAAGGTAGATAAGGAGAATGGTCTGGAATCTCCGCCATTTATAAACATTGTGTCTGATTGTGGCTTGACTCTTAGGAGAGGTGCGTGCAAAACGTTTTCTAATCAAATTAACATCAACAACTCAATTAACAATCGTCATTCAATTGGCTGAAAATATCTGACCCTGATTTCACCTACAAATAAACTGCTAAGCTTTGACCTAATTTATTTATGGCTGTTGTATCTGGTATCACTCAAATCGTTCTCTCTCACCACCGTCACCCCCAGCTTTGCTCACTAGTTTAAATTAGTAAAGCTAACAAAATATATACGTATGTACAGTATGTCACAAAAGTGAGTACACCCCTCACATCTCTGCAAATATTTAGTTATATATTTTCATAGGACAACACTACATAAATGACTCTTTGACACAATGAAAAGAAGTCAGTGTAAAGTTTGCATAGCAGTGTAAATGTATTGTCCCCTCACAATAACTAAAAATACAGCCAATAATAGCTGAACTCCTATAAGTTATTTAAGTTACTTATAGGTTATAAGTAATTTATGCAGTGTTTTCCTATGAAAAGATATAACTAAATATTTGCAGTGATGTGAGGGGTGTACTCACTTTGGTGACATATTGTATGTGTACTTTTTTTTGTTGTTAGTTTCATTTAAACTTCAAATAAAGTTAGCTTCTGTTACCACTAACACTGTAGGAGTCACAGTTATTACTTCATAACATCCCCCTCCTCTCTCTCTCTCTCTCTCTCTCTCTCTCTCTCTCTCTGTCGTTATGTTAATACGATTGACTTAGCTTTAGTTGCAAAAGTTAAAATTTCACCACAATAATGTTTGTCTTTCTTTGCTCAGTAACACGTTTTGTGATGCATTCATTGGGCTTTAATTATGTCGGCCATCTCCATCTCCATTTGTTTGCAGATCATATATATATATATATATTACACAAGTGCTGATCCTTAACCTTAATTATGAACTCTTCAAACAAATTTGCCTATCAAAAAACCAGGCATCAGATCAGAAGCAGCGACAAGCCTGAAGCAGACACAGCCACATCAGCCAACGTGCTTCTTAATTGCATCCAGACTGTTTATTGCGATTGAGTCAGCAGCCCAAATTGCAGACTCATATTGAGTGGTTACAGGCTCGGACACCATGTGCTCACACAAAAACCACTGGGGTTTTATTTCATTTTATTTTATTTTATTTTATTTTATTTATTTATTTTCTCCACAGGAAATGAGTGTTAATTACTCAGGTATATTGTTTGTGTCCTTATTATTACATATCTCTTTGTAATAACTCAGGTCATGTCATCTTGAAATGAGCACTTATAGACATTTCCTCTATAATTACGGGTAGAGTAAAGGCATTCCTTAAATGTAACAATAAAACCACTCCTGCTGCCGGTCATATTTCTGTTTGTTATGTAATGCCTTTCAAATATGATATACCTGCTTTTACCTGAAAAAGAGAGGAGCAGAAGAACGAATGTCATGCAGAGAAAATGACTATCTTTGGAAACAAATAGAAGCCAATGGAAAGTGTGAAGTAGCTGGAACGATCCACAGCCATTACCTGAGCACTCACAAGGCTGGGCTTTAAGAAAGACTACTGACAAGAGAAGAAAAAGAACCTCTATGAAGTTTCTTTAAAAAGTATGTTTTTTGTAAGTCATGTGTGAAATATGCCAGACTGATGACTTTCTGCGAGGTATGGTGGTGGTGGGGGCATCATCACCAGTCCATGATTTTTGGTAGACCGTCTCTCATAGTTGTGCTATATTTCCAAAGTTATAGTTATTATTATTCACATTTTTTAAATAACCAAACTCTGAGCCTCCGAGTGGCGCAGTGGGTAAAGCGCTCGCCCTATCATCCGGAGATCGCGAGTTCGATTCCCGGGTGGTGCTGTAGCCTCTCGCAGCTGGAGGTCTAGAGAGAGCTGATTGGCCGAGCTCTCTCAGAGGTACTTAGGGCTCCCACATTAATCACGGCTCTACAGCCAATCAGGGGCGTCTGTGAGCTCGCGCAAGCGGAAGGAGCGGACGGCGCTGTCCTCCAACATGTTACTCCGCCCCCAACGATTTGTGAGCGAGCGTTTCGAAAAAAGATCACGTGATAGTCTTCGCCCACCCGGGCAGAGTGGTAGTAGCCTTAATGTGGAGCCCCAATTGGACACGACTAAATTAGGGAGAAAATCTGGGAAAAATTTAATTCAAAAAAAAAAAAAAAAACTAATCAGGTACAGTAAGTTCAAGTTCTATTCTGAGAGCTCGTTCACAAGTCCAATTTGTTCGTAAGTCCAACAAACATTATGCAGGTATTTGGGATACTAACACAATTGGCTATGCACAATATTAAACTAATATGTTCCCTAATCTCGTCCTCGTTCTTAGCATCGTGCCCGATCGTTGAACGATTCATGTTAAAAGAATGAGCGATGTCTGCCATCTTTTCAACTCGCGTCATTCTCTCAATTATTTTTTACTTTTGTCTCCTTCATTATTACTTGGCGCTTCATCGAGCAGTTCGAAAAGATGGAAATCAAGTGCTAGTGAAACTCTGGGTCTTCTGTAAATGTTGATAAGTTTTAAACCTGCATTCATTTCATCTCAAGTCCCGGTTTGGTTTGAAGACTGCTCGTTTATTGTTCATAATTTCCTAAATGCAACTTTCTAATAGTTACTTACCATAGGAAAGCAGTCATTATATACTTCCTGTGTATATCGTAAGGACTTGGACGTCTCAGTAACAAATCATAGTTCATAGAATTTCCAGGGAAGACACGAGACAAGGGAAGAAAGCTTATAATTAAAAGGCAGAATAGACCAGACCCTGAAGGATGAGTGAGCTAAAGATGAGTTAAAGATTGATTATAGTTACAGATCTGCTGGTAGTGGCAAGTCACTACCTGTCTTTTCCTCTCCTTTACTTAAACGCACACGCTGATTGAGGCACATGGGTTTAATTCGCCGTGGCATTCAAGTTTGCTCTCCGCTTGTATATGCTGTGTGCTTTTAGCTGCTGGCAAAGTGCTTCGCTTTAAGCAGGGTTTAAAATGTCTCTTTAAGGCACAGAGTGTTTTTTCATGTACCAGCATCATCTGCAATACATTCAGGATTGAACCTCCCTCGCATGTAATTACCACTGACTTTGATTGTTGCGCTACAGGCCTGCCTGATAGGCACCTCCGGAACAATCCACATATCATGCTTTTATTTATAAGAGTGACACTGTTGAAGTGCTCTTCTAACACAAATGTTTGGGGGGAAAAGAGCAAAAAGCGGCACGCATTTCGACTTAACTGTAAATGTCGCTTTGTTGTGCTTACGTTCAGCTTCATGTATCTGGAATAAAATAAATATACGATGTGTTGCAAACATCATACTGTGTGTATACATCCCGGTTTAATTATAGTGTGTCCGTTTAGCACACGGCACAGTGACCGTGAGTAGGCAGTAAATTGACCACTTTGGCAAAATTACTGAGTCGTAAATCGCCAAACAACGGTATAAACGTAATTGCGCAGAGTTTTGACATGTTAACAAATGTGCATGTGACTACTGCCCTCGTAGAACCTTAGCTAGAATTAAAGACAATCATGACATCCATGGCAGAGGGATACATTTTCCAAAAACAGAGGAGGGAGTGTGTCAGCTGTGTGTCCATAAGAAAACCACTTGCTAGTGAAACTCATTAGAAAAGTGTGTGACCTTTTCATTATTTTTATTATTATTATTATTATTATTATTATTATTATTATTATTATTATTATTATTATTACTACAGTGCAGAAGTATAGTATTAAATGTAACTGTACTCATATAGTAGTATAGCCTGAATGATTTTATATTAAATACAGTTTGTATGTTTACATAAAATGTTTATTGTGGTAGTTGTTGGTACTATTTTCAAACAAACAAACAAACTAACAAACAAACTAACAGATTCAATAAAATGTCATATTTTTACATTAATACAAAAATGTTTTTCAGTTTTCCAAAAATAAAAATTCAGAATTTGATTTTAAATTTTTTGATCTAAGAAAATTAGAACTAACTCTTTATCTAGTTCATTCACTATGTAGATTAATTCTGAAAAACAAACAAACAATGAACTCCTGCGTGTATTAATGTATGCATGTAAATACAAGGGTGAGTAAAAAAATACCTACATTCTGGCTTTTCAATTAATTTTTATTAATTAAAGACAAATACATAATTTTCTCACATAATCTCCTGGCTTTTCAATACACTTTGGTCCATCTGACAATAAGCTTTCGTATTCCTTTATTATCAAGTGTTTTAGTCTGAGCTGTAAGCCACGAATGCAGTAGTGATGGGTCGCTCATGAACAGTTCCTGGAAAAACTGGAACTATACCCAGAATTTGTCTATGTAGACGTGTTGGGAGTCTGTTTATTGAAAATGTAACAGTTTATTTTGTTTCCGATCAAAAGAACGAAATGAACTAAATGACTCAACGGTTTGTCCATTTTGATGAATAAGATTTTAAGAACCCGAGTCACTAAAATGACCCAAACCTCCCATCACTAGAAATCACCGCTTTCTGCACTTTTTCATCAAAAATTTATCTTCGTCCTTGTAGTTCTGTTTTCAGGGGACCAAACAGGTGAAAGTCTGATGGGGTGAGATCGGGACTATAGGGAGGACGCTTTCCCACCTCAAAATCCAGTGTTGACATTATGGGCAGAAGTGTGTGGACGTGCATTGTTGTGCAAAATCACATCGCCCTTGGATAGCAGTGCTCTGTGTCAGTCTAAATTTTGTTTGCAGATATCCAAACACTTCTGTTGATGTTCTTCTTGACTCATCCTTGGATATTCATGGAATTGAACCCTTTTCTTATGTCATGCGTAGCATATCTGAATTTCAAACTGAACGCTGTATCCGAATGGATATACTGAATGGAGCTCCAAATGCTCTGCAAAACACATAACTTTTGCAGACTGAGAGGTCACCATCTGTAACCTCTAGAGATCTAACGCTAACATCCCCCACTTTCCGCTCACTGAGCTGAAACAGAAGCTGAGCATAAGTATTCCCCCCCACATGGAATGCTTATGCTGCTCAAGTACACAGTAGAAATATAACCTGTGATCAGGTTAGCAAGAGGTAAATGATCTTATCTAAGTTTTCCCTACAGATTTGGGGAGCTCTGCTTATTTTATGTGATACAAATCGTCATGCATTGAGATCGTGGAACAGTACCTATTAGATTACTAACATAAGATTACTTGATTAGCTATCTATCTGTATGAGCTCCTTAGAAGTGTGTTTAGCATCATTTAGTTAAACATATTAGTTACACAAGTTGACAATCAAGTTGAAGCAATCAAAATCTGGAAATGTGTAAAAAAAAAAAAAAAAAAAATATATATATATATATATATATATATATATATGTGTGTGTATATATATATATATATATATAAATCCCAGCTACACTACAGCCAGAAAGAAAAAAAGCCTTCAAATGAACAAATTTAAATTATAATTTGATTGCTTTTTAGGTTTTATTTGGTTTCTAATTAGGGCTCTTAGTTAGCTAGATACAGTAGTTAATTTATGTTGTTAATTTATGTACCTTGGTCGTGGAGGAACGTTGTTTCGTTTCACTGTGTACTAAACTGTATATAGTTGAAATGACAATAAAAGCCTACCTGAACTTGAACTTGATATTGCGTAACGATATTGCACATGATATTGTTATATTGTAATCATTATATATCAATTACATTTTAAATAGTATCATTTAACACCATTTTTCTTCATATTTAATTCTTCTTATCTCCTGATCCAAACTTTATTTTTTTGTAAATGTACACATTTATATTTGCATCAGATAAACAGAAATACATTTGCTAAATACAACTTCATGCCCTTTCATGTAGGGTCCATACTGTAACTTAAAAAAAAAAAAAAATTAAAATCTTTAAATGATCTTAACTGTCATTCAGATGATTTGGCCAATTTTGATTAGACATGTAAAGACATAGAGTAGGTCACAAAAGTGAGTACACCCCTCACTTCTGTTGCCAGGGGTTCAGCTATTATTGGCTGTATTTTTAGTTATTTTGAGGGGACAATAAATTTTTACGCTGCTACACAAACTTTACACTGACGACTGTCCATTGTGTCAAAGAGTCATTCATGCAGTGTTGTCCTGTGAAAAGATCGAAATAAATATGTGCAGAGATGTGAGGGGTGTACTCACTTTGGTGACATACTGTAAATCTGAAAAAGTGTATTATTCTAAAATGGGAAAATTGTTAAGATCTTGCAACATAAATTTGACATGGTTACAGACACTACAGATTTTTGGGGGGGAAAAAATCCTTAAGTGCTTTAATTTAAACAAGAATATTTACAGGTCATATGCTTTTAGAAGCTTACAGCAATTTTAGTGTCAATAATCTAATTGATTTCTAAAAAAAAAAAAAAAAAAGAAAGAAAGAAAGAAAGAAATATTAATAATTATCATTTTAAATTATTATTGTTTGAATCGAGACAGTATAATGTTGCCCCAGTTTTGAGTCACATATAAAATCATCTCTCTAAAACTCAAAAAAATGTTCGAAAATTGAAATTTGAGAAACTTGAGATTCACTTTACATTTCTACTTATTCTACTTTAGAATATCAGCTGAGTTGACCGTACAGCCCTTTGCTCCACACACCAAGTGGGGACCTTGTTCAGGGGTTAGAAAGGGATTTGGGATTCAACCTTGTGTTAGAATCTAGTTAGCTTTGGACCACGTCTTGGGTATTAAAGAAACAACATGGCAGCAACGACCTAGAAGCAGGGACTAAGGAGACAAAGTGTTGCTTAAGGAGACATAACATTATCAGATGTATGTTCTTGCTGAAAGTGCTTCTGTGACTGGTTGTGAATGTGGTCGACGTCTGAGTTCTCACGAACCACCTGTTGCTCCTCAGCGAGGTGCATTGTATCCCCCGGCCCTCCCTTCTCTATTGCAGCTAAAACACACTTAAGTACATTTTAAATCATGCTTGTAGAACGTTGAGGTGCTTCATGTAAGCTTTGAGGCGCTACAGCATCACTTTGTCTTTGGTTTTGTCAGGCAGCTGCTCTCTCCTCAGTACCGCAGACAGTATAGACCTACTCTCACCCACGCTGTGACCGACTGTTAGTGTCGTTTCCTGGAAGTGGACTGATACATTAAGTCAAACATCCAAGCGCTGATACTCGTCAATCAGAATGATCTGGTGCATGTTGTAAAAAAAAAAAAACACACACACACACACACACACACACACACACACACACACACACACACACACACACACACAAAAAAAAAAAAAACAGCAGAAACAGGCAGAAGGAAGAGAGAAAAAAAAACAGTGAGCTGGAAATCCGTAAATCTGAACCATGTCTTAGGTTGAGTGGACGCTAGTTTTCTCCTCCTTTCACCTCCTCTCAGCCTATTTTCACACCGGAAGCCTCTCGGAGTAAACACATAGTCTCATACTCTCGTAAAGATCAGGGCCTATGTGTGTGTGTGTGTGTGTGTGTGTGTGTGTGTGTGTGAGAGAAACTAGAATATGGTCCTGTCAGAGGAACAAAAGCATGGTGGTTTGAAAAAGGCAACACTTTCACTATAGAGAAAATACTAAGAGAGCGAAAGAGAGATGTGTGTGTGTTTAACTTTTCTGCACTCATGTCATTACCAGATGACACTCTGTGACAGATATTCTCTCTCTCTCTCTCTCTCTCTCTCTCTCTCTCTCCTGTTCCCTGCCTCTAGTCTTCCAACTGCTTTCGGGAAGTGCACATGAGGAAAGTTCTCCACCAATTATCTAATTCGAGAGGGACTCAGAACCCAACCCCTCCCTGCATTTTTTTTTTTTCCCTTCTCCCTCTCTCCCTCCTTCTTTCTCTCGGCTTGCTCCTCTCTCGATCTCGTCCCCTCCTCCCCTGTTACAGCACACCTGCTTTCTCTTGGCTGCACACATTCTCACAGTGCTCAGCTCTTTGGCCTGCCGCGCTGCAGCTTCACTCCATCCCTCTCTGGATTTTCGGCTGCTCGTCTCTCTCCCCAGTTCCTGCAGACGGCACAGGTAGGGCTCGCACGACACACACTTTCTCTTCGTCTGCTTATCTTTAAAAAAAAAAGTGTACGGAAATGTGGCTTATAGACTCCTCTTGGATTTGGGATTGTTCACACTTCCGGGGGAATATGTTAACACTTTCCATGCTTACCTTAAAACACTTAAGAAAAAAAAAAAAAAAACTTTTTTTTTTTTTTCGGTTTTAGCTGAAGTTGTGTAGATACAGGAGTAATGCACATCGATATTATATAATGCAGAGTCAAAGAGAAACTAATTCAGATGTGTGTGTGTGTGTGTGTGTGTGTGTGTGTGTGTGTGTGTGTGTGTGTGTGTGTGTGTGTTTGTGATTGTGTCTGGTGCCTGGCGGCTTGAGGTATAACTACTGTCAGCATTTTGATAAGTGAGTGAAGCCATGCAATGTGTGTGAGTGAGTGCGAGAGGGAGAGAGAAGAGAGAGAGAGATTCTAAGGGGGTGTGGTGCAACTGGGACCAGCTGATGCTGCCACTTTTGCGTATCTCATCGGCCCGTGTCATTGACCTTCTGCTGAATGCATCATCCACGCCACTTCCCACCTTTTTTTAAAATAGTTATTACAATATCTGTGTTCCTTTATATAACGATAAACTTTTCAGACATGCTGTGTGTGTTTGTGTGTGTAGAGATTCTCTAACGACATAAACATGCGTGTGTTCCGCAATCATCAACCGGAGACCTAGTCTCATGAAGGAAAAAAAAAAAAAAACTTTTTTTTTTTTTTCTAACAACTCAGAAACCACCTGTTGCTCCTGAATCAGGTGTGTCTGATGAGCGAGGAGCATTGAATCCCCCCGGCCCTCCCTTCTCTCTTGCAGCTAAAACACACTTAAAGTACAGTTTAAATCATGCTTGTAGAATGTTAAGGCGGTTGATGTAATCTTCGATGCACTACAACGTTATCACGTTAATGTCTTTATGTACATGTAGTTTGACGCGATGATGAATTCTTTAAAGGATCAGTCTATTGCTTGAAACACCATTAACCACCACTGGCTTCTGATATTTTCTCATGTCTCAATTTATTGCATATATCCCAGATTTCTTTGGTAACGTCAGACACTATGGAGAGATTTGGATTTCTTTCATGCATTAGATTAAGTTTCAGTATGTTAGCTTCAGGTATACTTAATACTTAATCAGGTGTGTATGTACTGTATTGTACTCTGCATACTGGAATCTTTTTGGAATAGAAAGGAAAAAACGTCGTGTAAAAGAAAGAGGCACCAAATGTGTCATAAAACCTTTAAGGACACAGTTTCCTTCCAAGCACAGTCTGAGCCGACAAAGCATTTCCCAGCAAACCCCCACCAAAATTCCCAACTAACTCGAAACACAACCAGAGTTAAGCAATGCGAGAGGGAGGAGGTAAAGGGGGGGGGGATGGGGGGGGGGGGGGGTAGAGGTCCAGACAAATATATGGCAGCCTTTAGGCCTTCCGAGCATTTCCCAAATTTGGAAGTGCAGCTTTAACAGCGCAAATAGCAGTGTTTTATGTCAATGGTGCTCCTAATAAACGATGGCAGATCGTTTCTTTCTTTACCATGTTATTCAGATCCTGCCACAGATCATGTTACCAGAGGAGAGACATGGTAAAGAAGAGCCACGCTGGACACTGGCTATCATTCTCATTTCCCGACTCTCATTCCCATCCCGTCTGGACTTTATAGCTGGAGTTTCCAGTGCTAAACCCAAACCCGAAGCTAACACAGCAGGTCAATGAGAATGCTTAATGTAAATGGAATGGATTTGATGCGGCTTAACCATACGCATACCTTCTCCCAAACTGACCGTAAACACTCTGAATGTTTTCACTACAAAACAGCATGCTTTGGCTTTTGCTTTCTTACTTCTCTGTGGAACTCACAAGATGGAATTTATTAAAGCTCTGTGGGAAAGTCTTCATTCTTTTCTTTTCTTTTCCTTTTTTTTTTTTTACGTCATGGGCTCAAGGTGATTGAAGCATCAGGAGCACAGGAAATTTCCTGACTTGGTTCAAGCTGGAGTAGTGATCTGTCATGACTGGAGTAGTCAGTCTCCAGTAGGTTATCTGGACATAACCAATTTTGCTATGGTATATAGTGCCATGGTATTTTTTTTATTTTTTTTTAAGTTAGCATGGTAATAATCTGCTGATATAGTACATGTACCACACTATTTTACAAGATTTTACCATGTCCTGTAGTATTGTGCGTTGTACATGGTTATGGACAATAATGGTAATAGTTATATAATACAGTACTCCCATAGTACCCACTACAGTACCGTAGTAGCCACTCTACAAAATCCTATGGTGCCTACCTTGTTAATGTCTGAAGTGCCATGGTAATACTATGGTACATTATGGTATGTACTAAAGTTTTCCCACGTAAACTGCTATGTACAGTCGTATTGTTCGTACGGTATGAAAAAATTCAGTCTCAGTTTTTCCCTCCTTTATTCCCTTTATTCCGCTTATAATAATTTAGATATGTTACTATCCACATATGTTACATAGGATTTTACAATTATGAAAATATAATTAATGAATAATATTTAAATCCAGATCATTCAAAAGTGTCTGGCAAAGTATATTCTAAATGAATCAGTCAGGGTAGCTGGCTAGCGTTATCAGGAGCATTATCCAATAAATGAATAAATAAGCAAATATATAAAATGTTTAAAAAGAAGTCCCATGTTAGCTACACAGTTAGCAATATTAACAAAGAATATAAACATCTAAGAATATGACTATGCGTATGACTATCTATGAATATGACATATTAAATGTTGTCTGGTTAGCCTATGTTGGCTAATTAGCTATCATTAGCAGGCATCTATAAATATGACTGAAATACATTTCACAGAAATCCTGTCAGTTCAGCCAATGTTAGCCGGTTATGCTGGAAATCTGCCATAAATTGTTAGCATTGTTTGTGTGATTATTAAAAAACAAAAACAAACAAACAAACAAACAAACAAAAACAGCCTGACTGGGTAACTTAGCTCACCTGTTAGCATAGTACCTAGCACCATTAGTGATGAGTATTAGTATTTAAGGATATAACTTGAAACATCTATCAGACATTGGCAGTCTGCTGAGGAGTTAGCATTAACAGTGAAGATTTATAAATGTTATTCACAATAGCTTTATGAAATGCGGTGTGGTTAGGTTATGTTAGCGAACTGTATTAACAGTTATAACAGCTATGTATGATAGAAAGTAGCCTTTGGTAGCTAGCTGGCTATTAAGATGTATGTTCACCTGCCTGCATATACAGTAGACCTAAATAAAAACCTTTGGATGGAATGTACAGATTTAAAAAAAAAAGTTACAATAAAATATAATTCTAATAGAAATATATACTGTACAAAATGTGCAAAGAATGTGCAAGGTGTAATTGTATACTGAGGAGTATATTTAAAAATACAAAACTATAGAAGGTAAAAATTATGGTGTGTGGTTACAGGGCATCAGTATGAGTATGAGTGAAACATGAAGTAGGGAATGAAACGATGGGTGAAATGAAAGTGAAGATGCCCAGAATGTACCAAACAAGGAATTGTGAAATTGTTAGCTAGGGAGCCAAATGCTTTAGCTAGCTAACATTATAGGTTTTTGGTAAAATTACTGTCCTCTATTTAAGTTATCTAAAGTATAAAACAAGCTAAATAAAACTTTCAGTTGCTAAAACATTGAATTCCTTTCACCTGAAGTAGCTAACATAACGCCAAGCTAACTAGCTAAGTTTTATGTTTTTACAGCAAAATCAATGACTTGTGTGGGATTTCTATCCATGATAGAAAGGTGAATCAGCGTTTCGGCTAATCACAACAAACAATAAAGCTTTCATCAGGAAAAGAAAAGTGTAGAAAAAGACATGCGCGGTACCTTCAGGCCACATATAAAAATAGGATAGCAGCTATAATTACATCAAACTTAACATTGAATAGCACCAAGATAATTATATAAAATTATATGGTAGGAATAAAATAGGCTACTAAGTAACAGTTACAGAGTTACGGTCCTGAACTTGTTTATTCTTCTGATACTAAAGCAATTTCTTAAATAATTGTTTAGCAACGTTACTGTAACTTACTGTAAATTATTGCAGATAATTCAGGTCCATCAATGTTTTTCCATTAAGTCTTTTCTCACTCATAGGATTATTAAGACCAACAAGTCATGTTAATGAGACGTTTTTTTAACTAAGTCACGGCTTTAACCTTGACGGTTACAAAGCACAAATACTGGAGACGCCTTTTATAAATACTAAATAAACCTCTTCATAGGAAACATCACCATATCAATGATCACACTGTGCTTCTTTTACTTAAGTCATTACTGCGGAAACAAGCGAAGCCGTGATTGAATTGAGACTTCAGCGGCGGTGCGGCTTAGCCGCAAACATGTTGACTTAGTGTCTATGGGGAGAAAGTGAAGCTAAAGCTGATAACGCATGTCTTTAATCTCCTGCAGACTGTATTGTGCTTCCTGTCAGTACTTTGCTTACACTGTAAAATGGAAAAGCAGTGTATGTGTGTGTGTATGTGTGTGTGTGTGTGTGTGTGTGTGTGTATGTGTGTGTATGTGTATGTGTGTGTGTTATGGATAGGAAGTTTTCCTTTTCCCTCAGATTTTTTTTCTCACCTGAGGACATGACTAAAGCCTGCTCTGACACAAACTAAAAACACACGAGCAGAGACGAAGGCGAAATGAGGCCAAGCTGTTTCAAGAGCCACGTATCCTTTTTCTCAGAGATTGGAAGCCAGGGGTGATGCTTTCAGTCAGGCACTGTTTCAAAGCCTAGAAAAAGCCAGCAGTGCATCTTTGTTGGGCTGACAACACACACACACACACACACACACACACACACACACACACACACACACACACACACACACACACACACACACAGGGGTCGCCTCTAGGGGTTCACTGGAGTGAAGCAGTTTCCATTAGCACTGAGGG